>OX419340.1:30613418-30675918 GCA_948470475.1 Galaxea fascicularis | reverse complement strand
TTTTGTAAATATACAGTTACATATTAATTTACCATTAGTCGGTTGGAAGTGTCTGTAATGGCAATAGCCAAGGAATCCTTTTTGAAAACCACATCAAAAACCATCCTAAGCTTGATGGAGCCTTGAACAATGTTTGTGTCCACATCCCATATCTAAATGAAGAAAAATGCCATTTATTATCTGGCATCCATATGCACTTGACCAGTAAAAAAGCATTAAAAATTTATTTTTATGAGAGACTGAATCAAAAGTATTAAATACTAACTAAAGGAGAAAGGTGTTCCAGTTAGCAATAATGTTTAGTTTTTGAGAAAGTCTAATAGGAGTTTAACACATAAGGTCAATAACAAGGTTCAATGTAATGCAAAATAAACTAGTCTGACCCTGTTTCACAATCCTTAAAGTGCCGCTAACATCAAAATATATTTCTTCACTGAATAAATCTTTTCACCTATTGCAAACATTTCACACCATAAAACTAAACAAAACCAGCAGTAATTTGACCCACAGCCAAGCTAGTGAGAGCCATGGGTCTGTCTCTGAGATGACATCGTAAACTGCTTTGCAATCCAAAAATTCTTTCAAAACTTGATTGCAATCAGTTTATGGACGTCATCTCAGAGATCAACCCATGCGTCTCACTAGCTTAGACATGGGGCAAATGACTGCTACTTGTGTCGACTTTACGTAACTCAGTCAGCAGCCCGTTAGAAATGAAATTGCAAGGCGTTAATTTAAAATATGTTTTATTAATGGTGCCAAAATGTGTCTTTTGCTAAACAAAGGATTTGAGGTTGAGGGCACTTTATAGCATACATTATTTGACTAGACTTAAGTATGCAAAAGGCCATAAGCATGACTAAACATGCAGGTAAGTTCTTACCAACCACACGTGATCTCCAGATTCATGCATTTAAAAGTTTTTGCATGTAAGAAACACAATCACAGATATCTACTGTGAGTGACACTTCACCTTAATGGTTTCATCATCTGATGCTGAGATTAGTTTGCAACCATCCTTTGAAAATGCAACACAGTGCACCCAACCAGAATGACCTCTGTACACACCCAGACTGGCTTCACTGAAGGCATTCCACAGCTGGAAAAAAGAAAGAACGACACCCACAATATCACAACATCAACTCAAGGAAACTACTCAGCTGAAAGTATGCCAAAATTTGCAGCCCTCGCTGCATCATCATGGTCATAATTTTCCTTTTTCAAATGAAGATGCAGTCAACTTGAGCAAAGCAGGAGGAGATGTGTGAGCACACCAGCAAAAATGATTAACAACAGTGATAATCTTTGGTGCACTATTTCCAGTGACAGAGCCATTCACATGAAGTGAAAATCGCCGGTCACCGGTCACCTGATAGTGATTCAAGATCCTCCAGTAACATAATTGTATCAAATCATTTACCGGTACATTCAATTTATTGCAGCAGCCATGTATTTAATTTGCCAAGAACGTTTCAGTTTTGGTATCACAGGGAGCTGGTTGTTTGTTATGAAGGGACCCACAGAATCCAAGGAAACTGTAAACCATACCTGTACTGTTGTGTCTGAAAGACCCACAGCCAAAATACTGTCATCTTTAGAATAAGCCAGTGATAGGGTTGTGGAAGACATATGGAGCTTTTTTAGCTCTTGGCCTGTTTTGGAGTCCCAGATCTAACACAGACAAGTAACCAGCAGGCAAAATATGTTAGATTGCTAGATTCTTGTAAATTTAAGAATGATAAGAAAATGGGAAGACTTAAACCTTTTAAATGAGCTTGTCAAAAGGCTTCACTAGACTTAAACACTCTGAGAGGAGTCTGTATAAAAACCATGAAGGCAATTAAGCAAGATTCAACTTAAATTTTGTGAGATGCCATGACATGGGAGATTTACATTAAAATGTCTGAAGATGTTTTATCACTCATCTCTCTAATCTGTGTACATAGCTCTCAGAGTCAAGCCAACTTATTTTTTAAACGTCATATGTCCAATAAACCTTGACAGATGTGTCAGAGACTCCAACTATACTGCTTCCACTTGGCTTGAAGCAGCAGTATGTCATAGCAGAGTTTGTTCCTCCTTCAAATGTAAACAACTCATGCCCTGAATTAGAATCCCAAACCTGAGGAAAGAAACCAACACAAGGAAAATGAAGATTAAGCCTTTAACCATCAACACTGCTCAATAAAACATAAAGGTTGTGAGAAAAAAGGAAGTGATCAACAAGTGATAAAGGTTTTGATTGCATAACAAATTCTCATCATCACCATAGAAAATGTACGAAGAACATTGTCGAGAACACACATACTTATATGAGGGTTTAACCCTTTCCTCCCTATGAGTGACTTTATAGATTTTACTCTGTCAAATGCCAGATGATTTTACTCGTCAAAGAGAGACCCCTTAGGGGTTAAAGGGTTCAAAAACTATCTCCCTTAACCCTTCCCTGCCTAAGAGTGACTTACAAGATTTTACTCTGTCTAACGCCAGATGATTTTACTCATCGAAGGGAGGCCCCTTAGGGGTTAAAGGGTTCAAAAACTATCTCCCTTAACTCTTCCCTCCCTAAGAGTGACTTTATAGATTTTACTCTGTCTAACACCAGACAATTGTACTTGTCAAAGAGAGACCCCTTAGGGATTAAAGGGTTAAAGGGCTACACTCATGAGCTGGATGTGATTTGCTGATTTAAAATTGCTTAATTATTTTTGTTTGGACAGTTTTACCACCGTAAGTGAAAAAGTTCACCAGGACATAACGTATCACCTTAACAAAAGTGTCATCAGAGCAGGAAACTATCCTTGAGCCATCTGGAGAGTAACAGCAACATCTGACAATATCTGCATGTCCATTGAAAGTTACATGTTCCGCCCCATTCTCACTATTCCACACCTAAATATTGTAAGTTTCTATTAATAGTAATAATAATAACTTAACTTACAATATATAGAAACAGTCCTGAGTTAAAAGCTCACTTATTTTTGACCAATGTTTTTGCAAAACTGCAATTTAATTATTAAGTTTAGCTGCAATATGCACATATCATACAATGTGACAGAAAACAACAAATAAAAACAGTTGTATTTGTTTAATACCTTGACAGTCTTGTCAGCCGAACAGGATGCAATGTTTTTGTTATCAGGAGAGAACATGCAAGTGAACACATCCTGATTATGACCTGTAAAACTCAGCATTTCTCTTCCACCGCTACCGACGTCCCAAATCTGTTCAAAGAAAATGGAAAAAAAGAACTGTGTCAGAATGTGGTCATAATAATAGCACTAGCAATATAATTGCAATAATGAGAAGTACAGTAGAATGAATACAGTACATATGACGATGGTGGTGGTAGTCATAGTTATCAGGATGGTAATGATGGTGGAGGACATGATAGTTGGGAAGAAGGGGTGTATCAATAGGGAGTTTAAGCAACTATGACGGTTACAGGAACAAAAACACCACACAACAATGGACTTAATTAGCAAATAGCTCTGCACATGTTTTACCTTTTGGTACATTTCTTTGCTGCCATCTGCAATACAACAATGTGAAATGGCTAAATTTTCGGTTTTTACCGGAACGTGACCACACGGCAGCAAATTTTTCTTTCTTTTTCTTTACTTTAACACCATTCACACCAATTCAAACTCTGGATCTAGTTCTCCAGCATTTTTTAAGTTGAACAAGTTGGAATGATCAGGAAAGAGTAACAAAAATGGGAAGTTTCATTTTCAAATGACGTTTTCATTCCTGTAATCGTAGTTGTGTAAACTCCCTAATAAGAGGGTCTCCTATACTTTTTTCGTGAAACATGATTTAAGTTTTTTATTTATTGGTGATTCATGATTGCCCACATCAAAACCATTTTTATGTGTGCATGAAAATGGTTTTTGAATTAAGGGTGTCATGTTAATGAAGCCTTGAATTAAATGTTATTTGTGAATGACCTTGTTTTGTGTGAATTAATTTAAAGCTATTTTTAGTTTTTATACCTGTACATGAGAGCATGAGCAAGGGATAACGGGAAAGGTGTATTACAGAGAACCTTTTGACAGGAAACCACGAAATATAACGAGATAACCGTGACAACGAGATTGCAAGAAAAATGAGCTACCTTTGGAACGTATTTACAACCTCAACAGGTCACTCAACCTGGGCCATTAATCTGTGAATGCATTTTTGATTTTAACGTGAAATGTGAATCACTCGATTTTCACATGAACGTGAACAAATTTTGGGAATTATCCATGACGCGTGAAAAGTCTCAATATTTTTACGTTAATGCATTTTGCAAAGTGGTATAGGGGACCCTCTAATAACAGTAGTGGTGGTGGTAATCGTAGTGGTGGAGTTGATAAATATGGTGATGATGATAACAACAACAAACTGCGGTAAGGGTAACTAGCGGTAATCATGACAATAGTGAAGGTGATGATGATGACAACATCAGTCAATACCAGCTGGCAAGGAAACAGGGTATGCAGCACAAACCTTGACAGTTTTGTCAGCTGAGCATGAAACAATTCTAGCGTCATTACTGGAGAAGGAACAGCAGTTCACCACATCAGAATGTCCTGCTAAAGACAGCAACTCCTTGCCTGACTGACTCTCCCACACCTTGAATGAGGCAACATAAAATTATCAGTCACAGATAAGAAACAATGACATTCATAGACTGCAAGCAGGCTCTCCGTTCTCCTGGATCTATACCACATATTGGATGTACTGCATGTAGAGATGAATGACACAGCTCGTCACTCATATGTTCAATACAGCTATCAAATTTGAATTAAAATGTCATCTGAAAAACAGTGTTTGGTGTTCCACATTAGGTCAACCATTCAATATTATAAAAAATACTATTTAATGAAAGACAGCAATGAAGTTTAATGAAGTGACAGATGGAAAGTCATGCCTTCACAGTTTTGTCTGCACCACAGGACACAACTTTGCTTGCATCTTGTGAGAAACAACAGCAGTATACAGCTCCTTGGTGAATCTTGACAGTTATCAATAGAGTGTCCTGTGAATCCTTTCTCTGATTACTAACAAAAAAATCAACAAAATTCATGTTAGCCATCAATGCAATCAGTCATTTGTGAGGAGAGTAATACAACTCTCTCAAAACATGAAAGGCTGGGTTCAAGTCTCCATAAAGTGTGCATCTGTTTATACGATCTACAACTTGTCATCACATCATAAAACAAATCAAATAAACATTATTGTAATTATTAATAAATTATTTTATCATTGTTCCAGTAAACAATGCATCAACTGAGACACAGACCGCATCAGATAAGCAGAAGTTAGAGCCACATGCAAACATTCTAACCAAATGAATATAATATTAATATTAATATCCCCATTTTCTCACAATTTTGTCTGTAAACAGAGGAGGGGCAAGTTAATACACACAACTCACCTCCAATCAAGATATAATTTCTCCTTTACTGCTAGCTGGGATGCCTGTTCCTGTGCTTGTTTGTACACTTCTGACTTCATAGATTCACTCAGACCCATCTGGATCAAATCGGGGAGAGGCTTCTCTACAAACCAATGGGCATTCACACTCACAAAATGGTGGAAATCGTCAAAGACTTTCAAATCCTAACAAAATCATTCCAAAAACATCAAATTAAATTCTAATACTCCTATTGCTATTTTTAGTATAATAAGGAGATAAGGGTATAATGTAATGTACCGGTGGACATAAATTAATTATAGTAAAAAAGAAACCAACTCCTCCAAGTGTACATTACAGAGGCTCACAAAAACTTTGGTAATATGTACATCATTAAGATGTAGTGTCGAGGAAATTGAAGTTTGTCTTCTAGATAAAATTTTTATTTCCAACAGGTACACCTCACAGCCAAAAAAACTTACACAAGCCTCCTTACTATTAAAAATTATCCTGCTTCAAATTATGTTAAAGTATTCAACCCCTACAAATTGTTTGAAATATTACTGACCAATAATCTCAGAGCTGCCATTAAGGGCTGGGGGCCGGGGATTTTCCCCTTGTATTTTGAGGTATATCCCTGGCTTTTTTGATATAAAACCAGCATGTTCACTTCACTGCAGCAAATCGAATCACCGGCTAATTTTTGTACCTACTTCAAAAATAAGTGAAAGCCCTGAATCTTGACTACTCATAATCAACAGTGTCAAAAAGTAAGTATTTCAAATACCGGTACCTTGTTGTCAATGTGCCCTTTGATTGACAGGTAGTCATTCAGTAGATCAGCTGGTCCAGTGACACTGAGCTTAGCGGTAAGCCACTTTAAATTGGTAACAAGATTTTGTGCCATTTCTATCAGTCCAGCCTTCAGCATGTGCCTCAAGAGATTCCAGTGTATATAGCCATCATCAAGCATTTCACTGACTTTCCCTGTAATCAATCCAAAAACGTAGCATATTTTTGCAGTCAGAAAGTCAACAAATTGGCACAGATGGACTGTCAAACCAATAATTATTGGTTTGTAAAAATTTATACCAGATGTTTTCCTGTAAAGTTGTTCACCAATGCCCTCATGCCAATGTCCCTACCAATTTTTTTCAAGGCAGTTTCACTCTTCTCTAAAACAATTCTGTCTTCACAGACTTCTTACAGATCAAAGACAAAACAATCTTTCCAAAACACATTTATGCGAGTGTTGCTAACCTTTGTACACTTCCATGTACTGATCTACTAGTTTCTTGTGCAGTGCCTCCAAGTTTGTAGCTTGTTCTTGAAGGAAAGTTAGTTGCAGGTTGTGAATGCTGTAAAATGTGCCCATGACATCATCGGATTTCACAGTCCTTCTGGCTAATGACTTGTTAACCAACTCTTCCATCCAGTCTTCTACAACTTCAAACTAAAGATTGACTTTACAAGTTAGTGAAAACTATAAAATATTATTTAACTGACAGTTAGTTTGCCCCACAGGCTGGAATAAGCTTTCCGTGTTCACATTTGCTTTTCTTGAAAAACAAGGCTACCAAAATTTGGTTGCCATGGAAACTTAAAACTTTGCTGATTACACATGGCAATGATCCTTTGTAATAGATTTTAAACAAGATCCTTCCCAGGTCTACATTTGTGCTAATAATTATTATTATACTATAGGATGCATGCTATAAACAGGTTATGCTCTATCTGCACCCAGTCACCCCTGCCAACTTACTTTTGCCTTTAGCAACCAGGAAATATTAATTTTTGTACCAAATTTATATGCAGGGCACCTTGGATTTCAAGGGGTTAGAGGTTTTGAGAACCTAACTGCTTTTTTTAGAACACAGCCTTGATAAAGATCTGATTAGCAGCACTAGGGCTGTCAATAATATTGTTATTATTGGAAGCTGGCAGACAGCTAATAGGACCAGTGACTACAGTGGCTATATTGAAGGGAGAAATTCCCCCTACCTCCTCATTCCAAAGAATACAAAGGACTTGGGCCGGAACCTTAGACACCTCATCAAATATAGCAAAATCTTCATAAAGTTGTCGCAGCTCATCTGGCAAGTTATTTATGCTCATACGAATTGCTTCAGTCAGTGTTGGGTATTCATACTCAAACTTGGGTTTGAGTTTGCTCACATTTTTCCTCTTCAGCTGGCTAACATAATATTGCCATCTTTTTGGGTGACTACGAAGTAAAGCACCAATCATACTAATGGCCAAAGGGGAACCATTTGTGAGACGAAATATTTCAGATGCTTCCAGTGGAAGATTTACCACAGGCTTCTCTGTCCACTGAGCCAAGATTTGCAGTGATTCCTTTTCTGTGAAGCCCTCGCTGATATGAACTTTGGCTTTTGACCCACCAACAGAGTTAGCAATTGCAGCATCACGAGTGGTGACCATGACACGACAACGGATGTCAAAAAACTTGATATCATTGGAATACCACAGATCATCTAAAACTAGTAAAGACCGAGGGTGCTGATGAGCAAACAGTACTCTCAGTCTATCTTTCGCTTCTTCAGTGTTTCTTGGTGGCTGTCGGCTGTGATCTGAGTCCAGCCGAGCACAGAGATTTTGCATCCGCATTAAAAGTTTTGACTGATCAACTGGGCCAATTCGTATCCAATGAACACCACCTGGAAAACATTCACCTAAGAGATCAGCATTTCTGAGGGCTTCTGAGCCCAACACAGTCTTGCCGCAACCAGCCATACCATGTAAAATGACCCAGCCATCTCTTTCTTGAAGAGATCTCAAGGCCGTGCGAATCTTGTGAACTTCTCTTCCTCTGTTGGTGAACACTGTTGGTCGCTGTGGGACACCACCCTCAAGAAGCACATTTTCAACTGTATGGGCAGAAGAACCACAGTAACAATAATTACAGTTTGACAGACATTTAAGCAAAAACCTGGCTGAATAGTAAGACCTGACTACAATCAAGACAGTCCAGGCTGGGTTGTCAAAAAGATTTTAAGAAGAAGGAGAATCTAGGAATGTAGACAGCACTCAGGGGGTAACAACACCATTTCCCCCCCCCCCTACATTTTCTCTTTTTACCAGCGAATCATAGCTAGCAAAACTAGGAAAGTAGTTGACCCTTTTTGACAACCCTGCAGACACTTAAGGGATTCTCCCTGGATATTTTATGTTGAGTTAATTTCCCCACTTCTTTGAAAGACATATGGCACATTGAGTATGCCACAACAGCTAGAATCTCCAGCTCTGTTTTGAATATTCCCTCCAACTTCAAACAACCCTATACAACACAGGATTTCGAAGAGGATGTAGAATGAAGAAGACTTAGCTCCACCCCATGGTGTTGATCATTACATATGCCACTTTCATTCAATCTACATAAAATTATTGTCTCCATGAGAGCTGTTCCAGAACACTGCCACAACCCAAGAGACTCCCCCTCCCCAGTGGAAATTCCAATATTAATACACAACTTAACACTTAAATCCTAAAAAACTGTTGCTTCAGAGATCAAACTACACAGGGGGTTACAACTCTAACAAACATTGTTTGAGAAACACTCACCGAAATTTAGATCATCCTCACACTTTTTTCACAAATTGAACTACAAATTTTGTTCAATATCTCGCTTTTTTCTGCAATGTCCCAGAACTATGTTATATTTCCCAGAAAAATTCCAGAGTCTCCCATTTCCTGGTTAAATGTCCAGATTGCCGGAAGAATTTTGTTTTTCTCCCGAAACAGGCCTTGTTAGAGTTGTCACCCCATTAACTACCCCTTCACAGCCCCCATGGACGAGGCATACAGTGTAAGTAAGTTTTATTGTACAAAGGACAACTCCTGACTGGTACTACCGTTAACACTTAATGACTGGTCCTGAGGGGAACAGTGAATTTTGTTTCCTGCGAATCTCAATGTTTCCTGAGACAAAGTCAAGGGAAACATTGGGATTCAAGGGAAACAAAATTCACTGCTCCCCAAGGGACCAGTCATTAAGTGATCTGTTATATAGCAAAACAAATGGATCAAATTGGTGGAAAGCAAATTTTGAAAAGATGCCCTGAGATTCCAGCAACAACATCAGGCCTCCTTCAACTGCATGCTCTAATCACGGGCAATAGCGGTCAACATTTCGCAGGTAACAGTGAACTGTTTTCAGTTTGGCATCATAGTTTTCGCAATGTTGTCCGCTCATGGCATTTGGCAGTAAACAGTTTCATTGTTAGATGTCATGTGACCATGAACTAACCAATGAATGGACGTGCTGTAGCAGGAAAAATGCCAGCTATATAACAATAGTATTTATTTACCTCTATTAGTTATTTCCCTAACATCAGATACTGCTCTCTGTCTTGTGGTATCCTGCAATAGCTCCACCAAGTGAGGATAAGGTTCCTTCAGTGATTCCTGGAAATGATAGAATGCTGCATCATTCTTTTTTTCTAACAGATCTAACAGTTTCTCTGCTCTCCTCCTTGAAGTTTTTTCAGATTTGATAACTTCAGCGTCTTCCAGATCAAACACCATTTGGCTCTGAAGGAAGTTAAGGACGTCACCCACAAGCAGATCATCAACAATTTCCACTCTGTTTACTGTAAGGAGGTCTTTGTGCTGACTACTCATCATTTCTACTGTTGAAACAAGTATTAATACAAAAACTAAATACACAAATTCGCAAAATATTGCTAGGACCTTGGAGCTTCACTGAAAGAGTTGTTTCCTATCCCCATCGGCCTTTAGTTGACAAGCATTTCTCCTCTCAATACTTCTTTGTTCGATTGAGTTTAATTAAATTTGATTACTGAATGGGTTAAGTATTTACATGGAGCCTTTTCAGTTGTTCTAATCAATGCAGTCATCTCCTTGTTTTAATTGGCATTGATCCATGCCAATACAAAAATTGGCAACTTGTGTCCAACTACTGTATGTGCAATGATACTGTATAGATAAAAATTGCTTCTGCTGGTTAACCATAATAAAATGCAAAATGGCATAATCAATCAAATACTTGATCAAGCCACAAAACAGAGGACAACACGAAGTCCACAACATAAACACTCCCCGGATGAAGTACTTATCAAATTTCAATCTTTAATCAATGCTGAATGGTAAAGTCAAATTAAAATGCACGAAAACATAGAACAGCTCTTAGACAATCCACCTGCACCTCCATGTAAAACGTGATTTAAACTTGACTTTATACAAGAATAGAAGGCTTAAGTTACTTATTGTAAGCTTACACTGCAAAGGCGAATCAACTGTTTCAAGATTGAAATTGAACTGCTGGTCGCTTGAACCACTCTCTAACAACTTCGCTAAATGTGGGTATTTGTCGCTGAGAGCTGAAAAGAAATGTTCAAAGGCTTCATATCCCTTCTGTGGAAGGATATCCAGAAGCTTTTCTGCCTGCCGACGGGAAGTTATCTCTCCTCGAATGACCTCTGTGTCATCAGAGTCAACAACAAGCTTGCTTTGGAGAAAAACGAGCACATCATCGACAAGTAAATCTTCGACGATCTCCGGTCTAAACTTTATGAGCAAATGTCTGTGCTTCTCCAGCATTTTCAAAGGAAGTATAATTCGCGTCTAAAGAGAGACAGTTGTGACAAACCCGCACGATAAAAATAGCAATTGATTTTCCAGGGACTTAGCGCCAAAACTTCCGGCCATTTTGACAAGGTCCACGGCGCATGACCAAGGTAACCAAAAGCTTCTGGGACTCGCGTACGCGTACCATACTGTACTTATAATACATGCGAGGGGGCCAACTTTAAATATTGGTAAGGCAACAGTCATAAGTCAGTTTAACTTTTTTATTATTATCCCGTGAAAGTACTTTTCAGTTTTGGGAATGTATTTCACTTTTTTTTTTTTTTTACAAAGAGTACAAGTTCACTGTAAATACCTGTGGTGGCTGAAGTTTCTAGGAATGTCCCCTAATGGGTTGGTTCCCAGATCTGGATGATTAGCCTGCAGCAGCTTTTTTTTCTCTCTTACGGCTGGCTTGTCCAAGACAATATACAATTAATGTATGGTCCCGAGGGAAGCAGTTAGTTTTGTTTTCCCGAGAGTCCTGACGTTTCCCGAGATATAGACGAAGTTGAGGGAAACATCAGGACTCCAGGGAAAACAAAACTAACTAGTTTCCCGAGGGAACATACATTAAGTGCTTTGTTATAAATTTAGACTTGCCCTTAAACAATCATATAGCAAAAACAAACAAACAAAGACGGCACAACTTCTTTATTCACCATCGTCAATCTTGCTGAATGAATAAGCATGCGAGCACGTGCTCACGATGACGCCATTTTTAATTTGGTCATGCACTGATCACGTGCTGTTGTATTCGGCGCGCGGGCAACAACAGCGCAATTGTATCCCGGGCGGGATACATTTGAATTTGATCAGCAGCACGTGACCAAGAATCAACCAATCACAGTGCTCGTTTTGTTGAGTGAAAGTCTAGGTATATAACAATACACCTTATTTCAAAATTGCTGCCATTTTAATATTCTTTAGCTTATGTTCAAATTAGCCGTTCATGCCTCATTCAAGGTAAAATATTATTTTGCATTTTGCTCTTAACCCTTTCCTCCCTAAGAGTGACTTTATAGATTTTACTCTGTCTAACACCAGACGATTTTACTTGTCAAAGGGAGGCCCCTCAGGGGTTAAAGGGTTAAGAACGAGGCAACAAAGGATAAGTTTGAATAAAAACAAAAAAATATATTTATTAGAATCAGAGCCATTTTGGAATAAGGTGTAATAAATTCCAAAAGAAAGCCTTAATATCAAGTTGATACAAGGGATCTTTAACAGTCTTATAATTTCTTGGATTTTATAGATTTTATGCCATTTGCCGACCCTGATGACTAATCAATGACACCAAAGACTAAAAATTTTGTGGAACATTGATTAGTCATTGATTACTTATCAATACTCATCAATTGCCCACTGATTACACATTGATTAGTTATGCCTGGTTTCTGGTGGGCTGGTGCTTGTTATTGATAGGTGAATGTGTTTTTCATTTGGCTCAGACTAACAAGATACATGAAGTGTTAAACAGCTAGCCACATGATTCCATGCAGGTCTTATATTTAACAGGTCTTGGGTTCAAAGGAGTTTAGTGCCCAAGATTTATAGCAGAGGGGTAGACTCGCAATAAATTGCAAACAACAAGGTTATTTAATCTTTGTTTACTTAAATCATTACCGGTTTAAAATAAATCATATGTACCATACATGTACAAGCCATTGAGTCCTGAACACTCATCAACCTAGAAATGTATATGTTTACAAGTGTTTTTCATTATTAAAGGCAATAGGAATTATTCGGAGAATTCAGATGTCTAATTAAATCTAGGTGTTACCTCTAAAGACATGGTTTAAAATACTTCTTTGATAGGTCAAAGAAATTTAAAAAGGAATAAGACACAACAAACTGCTTAAAATAACCATCAACAGGGCTGTAATCAAGGGCTGGGGGACAGCGATTTTCCCCCCGTCTTTTGAGGTATATCCCCAGCTACTTTGATATAAAATCTGCATGTTGACTTCACTAAAGCAACTTGAATCTCTGGCTATTTTTTTCTAAATCCCCGCCCACTTCAAAAATAGTAACAGCCCTGCATCAAGTCCACTGAGTAAAACCGATGAACTCTGTCGTCTGCTCATGTGAAACGATAGCATCAAACTGAATTTGTTCAGTGTCTTTTTTCTCCTTAATGTTGTGACTAACTAATAATACAAATAACCATGCACAATTAACTTGGTCTGGTTCTACAGTTACAATAATATCTATCTGTATAATGGCTTTGCCTGTATCAAAATAAAACCTTTTGCCTGTTTCCTTAATTCACTTCAAACTGTGTTGTAACACACTGGCATGAAAAATCAAGTAACTTAACTACTATAGATCACTTGCCATCATGAAAAGGGAGACTTCCTTGTAAGGTGATACTATGCCGTAACTACCAGAGATAACCACAAGACCAGTAATCATTAGAATTAAAGGTTTTCTGCAACCCTGTTGAAGTTGACTATTTGACCTTGCAAATAGCATTGCCTTAAACAGGCCCCATTCTGGCAGAGGCAAAGGGCTACCCCCATTAACAGGATGTTTCTCACAAAGCCCTGTAAAGAACAATGTTTTCAACCAAATAACTGGTATTTCAGCTAAACAAGGGTAACCAAAAATTTAATGAACTTATGATCATGCTGCAATGAGCCGAGATATTACCCAGATCTAGCATTTGATTGACTGTACAATTCACACACCAAATTGAAATCAAAGTGCTCACACTTCAATGATTTACACTGTGAAACAAGACTAACTGATTTTTGAGGTTTGATAGTTTGATTTGTACAGTGTCGGCAAACTGAAACACCAGCCACACATATCCACTTTCACCCTTTTTATTTGAAAACAGAGGTTCAATTACCTGTTAAACCTTCCACACAAAAACTAGCAATTGCATAAATTCTGCCCAAAGTAAAGATCCTTTAAAAAGCAGACTGAGATAAAATTTTCGCATGTGAATTGTAAAAATGAATGAAACCTGATATCTGCCAAAACACCCAGAGAAACCACCAATAAGCATTTCCCTTTGTTTTGAATCATTTAGAAAATTAACACACGTAACACAGCACTCAAATCTTGCATCTACAAAAACCTCTGTTTTCAACTAAAAGTGATGAAAATGGAAACATTTAACAAGGCTGGAGACTATCAATAAACATGACTGTTAACTATACTTTAATAAAATATACATATACCCCTTATATCCTTACACTAAACCATAGGTGAACACAAACCTACAAAACTACTTCAATCAATTGTATCGAACCCTGATAAACCTCTTTTTAAAAATTATTTGGATATATGTTTATACGGCATGCAATGTGATAGAATCTGCTAAAATATGATTCTTATGTGTTATATATGAAGAATATAAGGTATACCATAACAGTTTAAACACTTAACAAAGCATACAGTGCAGAAATATTAACTCTTTCAGGAGAATGCGTAGTTTGTGACTGACAGAATCAATATAACCACCTTGCTCAAAACCTTATTTTACACAATGCAGCCCTGGTTAATCATAAAAAGTAAATATGATCTTTTGTCCCAATTAGACCCAAACAAAACTGAATGTGATTTGTTGGGTAGTATAGGCAACTGTATTAAGATAATTTACATATTGAGGCCACTTTTCAATTTTGCTTACTACAGATTTCCACCCAATTTTCCTTGAGCAGTTCACAACAATGGGAATTGTTGTTCATTCTCCCCCTTTTCTGACCCAGTTTGGTTGGCTCTCGTTATTGGGAAAAATTCCTCATAAAAGAGACTTCTTCATGAAAGCAACAAAGTAGAATGAATTGAGGAGAAATGCTTGTATACCTTTATCCATGCAATCTTCACTGAAATGCTAGTACATGTATTATGGAATATAAAAAATGAGGCTCTTCATTGCTATATTCAAAGCATGTTGATTGCTTTGTTTCAACCTTCTGACAGCCAGAAGAAACCACTATGAGGCACAAGTAACTATTTTGCTTCCAACAACAGGAGTAAAATATCATGTTTCCTTTGTTAAATACTGTGAAGCAAACCAAAAACACATAGGAAAGTGGGGAAGTTGGTTTTTTCATTGTCAAAGTTTGCAATATATACTGGTGGCTTCTAACAAAGTTTTCAGCCTAAATCTACATGTAAATGACTTCACACTTAATTTATGAAGTTTTTCAGCTGAGTCCAAACAAACATGTCATTACATACCTCAAGTTTTTACTCTTGGAAGAAAAATGGAAACTCACATAGAACCATCAAAAATGACCACAACAACGTCATGGCATATAACCTTAAAATTGGACAGTTTATAATTCTCCAAGGCCCGTTCCACAAAAGTATTTTTCTACGAATTGGTAGGATTCAACTTAAATACCTTATTCTAACATGAATATCATTAATTAGCTCATCAGAGACAAGCATACATGTACATAGCTTTTAGTTAATAAAATCCAACACAATGGAGTACTTTTCATATAGGCAACAAAGTAAAACATACAAGCTTTTTAAGGCTCTTAGAAGTCACTAATCTCTGTGTGTTACCCAAACTACTTTCAAAGTCTTACCATGTATTTTTCAAAATGGGATGTTCTGTAACCATGGGTAACATTGCCTCAAAAGCAATACTGTAATAAGTAGCCATCCAACAGACAAGTTTGACAATTTGGAAGGATTGCTTAAGAGTCCAAATAACACTCGCTTTTGAGAGCTCAATTTACGAGTGCCATTGTTTTGTTGTTGTAAAGAACCTAAGCCAGACAGCTCTATCCAATACCAGCTACCAATGAGACAAAGCATGGTAATACAAAGTATTGTGCGAAACCTTCACACTGAAAATTCAACCATTCACCAAATGTGGCTGGCATAAAAGGATCAGATTCAGCTGATCTCTGCAATAAGCTTGAAAAGTTAAAGTGCGCTCAAAATTTAGGTTGTAGCTAAGCAGTCCAAAACACAACTCTGACTTACTCTACACCAAGACTTCCCATACCAATATTCATGCACAACCACTAAAAATGTTGCCCCTTTTTAAAAGCCAAAAAAACAAAAATGTACCCCAAATATTTCAGATCAGAGTGCAAAAAACCGATGCTGTTTGCAAAACTATTTTAGAACATCTCAAAAGCATTCATATTGTGGTGACTTGTACTGAGTCGTGCTGCTCGTAACAATTAACTCCACTTCAAGATTGTACTTTCAACATGGATAGTCAAAATCAAAGATGATGACCCCCCCCCCCCCCCCCTCCCCACCAGACATCATGACAAAAAATCTGTAGCTGCCATTCATGGCTAAGTATGTTTGTAATCATAAAATCAACAGCATTTTCAATTTCTACAGTATGCTTTATCCTGTGTCTAACAGGTACGTTATAACCTCATAAACTGACCTGGCAAGCCAACCACACTTGATAAATGGTTGGCACATTATGAATTAACATATCAACAAATTTACCCCCAAGTCCTGACTGTTCTGAAATAACTGCATCACTGCGTTAAATGCTCTCTCCAATGGGCGTAATCTTTGCTACTTCAGTTACCTCAACCACTTCTTCAACAACATCTTCTGGTATAACTACTACTGGCTCCATCTGATCAGGGTTTAATGCCTCTTGAATTATTTCCACAGGATTGATGTTGTGGTGGTGGACAGCTTCTGGGGTCTCTTTCTGTGAATCAATTTCCACTTGAGCCGCAGCCATACTCTCCTCCACAATACTCGAACCTAGGGCTGTTGCACCCTCACCAGGCAATTGTTCATTGGTCTGTCCTGTTACTGTACCCACAGATACTTTGTACAATGAGTCAGTCATGGTTCCAATAGATGACATCACAGCAGACTGGTCAATAGAATTGCTTGGCAGTTGTTGGTTGTTTTCAGTATTAGTTCCCACAGTTGTTTTTCTGATCTCCTCCGTTTCTACTGCAACTGACACCCTAGGTGGAAAGAACTGCCCAGGTAAGGCTTGCACACCAGGAGGAAATGTATTCATGGGCCTTGCTAGACCCGCAGCAGTTGCAAATGGTACACCCATGTTTGTGATTGGATTGCCACCCATGGTATTCAGAAAGGTGCTCATGTGAGGAATCTTTGCACCAGAGTTTGACAAGGGGAATGTTCCTGTTCCTGTTCCTTGCATTTCTTGATGAGTGACAACATTAGATCGAGCAGTTGCTTCACTTCCAATAGCCACTGTTCCTGGCTTTAAATCTTGAGGAGGAACAGTTCTGTTCACTGCAGCAACCTGAGTCGCATCAACTGCCACTTTCTTACCAGATGGCTCACAATCCTTCTCTGCCACAACTGTTGAGGGCTGAGTGTGTTCTCTGACCTGGGATGCAAGGGCTGATAGCATAGATGACATAGGTGTGCTGGTAGGAGGCAGGTTGCTTAAGTTAGCTAGCATCTCAGCAGCAGAGGTGGTTCTTTTACGGCCTCTTCTTCCTCTAGGTTTGGGTGACACTGTATTTTTTATTTTAGAATCCTGTCCAGTTGGGTCTGTTGCATCTCCTGGTGTTACGACAGCAACAGTTTCTGCAGTCACACTATCTGCAATTGGAACTGAAGCCACCACTGTTCCTACACCAGGGCTTTGAGCTCTGATGGGAGTGGCAACTGCACCACGCATGTCTTGAAAGGCTTGACCTGCAGGTCCTGCCATTGGCATGGGTGCCAGAAACGTAACACCCTGGCCAGTTCCTTGAATACCCTGAACTGGAGCAATGGGAAGGAGTGTGGAAATGCTGTGTAAAATCTGACCATCCTTGGTCATGGTTGGAGCCATGCTACTAAACGTCTGCATTCCCGGAAGGACACCACCTTGAGAAGCAGACAGAAATGCACCCTGGGCAGACATGCCTGGCATAAGCCCTTGCATACCAGTAAATGGCATTCCACCGACACTGCTAGCCTGCACTCCAGGCATAGGTTGGCCCGCAGTTACAGGCATCCCAGGCAATAAAGCTCCTTGAATTCCTGGTACTGACATGCCATACAGAGCTCCAGATCCAGGTGGAAGTCCTTGTAAAATTGTTCCCTGAGGACCGAGTACAGGCATTCCAGGAGGTAAGGTACCTTGTGTTACATTTGTTGATGTGACCGGAAGACTCACAAGTTGAGGTTGCGAGGAAGGCGGCTGTGCCACAGTCTGTGTGTTTTGAATTACGCCGGGAACTATACCAGGGGCGGCTGGATTCACTTCTACAGTGACAGCAACTGGTCCTTCAATGCGAGAAGGGTTAGGCACCAAAGCTGCTGCCGCTGCTGCTGCTTCGACGCTGTTTAGGGAAGCTACCTGGTTCACGGCAGCTACAAGGCTTGCCTCCGGACTTAAATTCGATTCCATCGGTTTCACGATCTGCGCTTGCTGCTTGTTTTTGATACCCTGGATGACTGCTTCGCTCACTCCTTTTGCTTGAGGGGTAGATGTTGACCGCTTTCTGATACCTAATCTCTCACGCCGTCTTCGTTGCCTTTCACGATTTCCCTTCCGAATTATCTCGAGTTGCTCGCTTGTCATGGTTTCCTTTCGTTTTCGCCGCCACTCACGATACCTCGCTCTCAACGCTTCAATTTGATCGCTACTCATCCGTTCTTTCTGCTTTCTTTTCAATTCGCGTTGTTTCTCTCGTCTGGCCGTGACCTCATCCACCACTCCGTGCATTTTCTTCTTCTCTCGTTCTCTGACAACGCGCTTTGTCGCGACTTCTTCCACGGGTGATTTGTCAGTTTGACTCTTTGCGGATTCGCGTACTCGTCTTTTCTTTCCGTCTGCTCTATTTTCTAGATTTTCTGATAGTTCCTCTGTGCCATTTTCTTGAGGTTTTTCATCTACTACTTCTACCTCGCTGGCAACGACGAGAACGGTGTTTTCATCCGAAGCGCCATCAAATTTCGTGTTATTGTCGTGACATTGAGGCGAAATGGCGTTGTTTGCTGAAGACACAGTGTCCGATGTAATTTGCTCTGCAGCCGCTTCTCTTTTCGATTTTTGTCTTGTTCTCGTCGACCTTTTCGGTCTTGTGTTCTTGGGAGTTGCTTTATCCACTTCTTCTGGTATTTCTGTCTCAACTTTCAGTGGTAGAGACACTTCTACAATCGCACAACCCTCAGACAGCAACTCAAGATCATTGCTTGGGTCCACGTCGTTACCACTTGTCGATGGCGCTTCACTCTGGCGTGACATCCTTAGTTTTTCGCGCCTTCGACGCTGTCTTTCTCTGTTCAGCCTTCGAATTCTGTCTGTTCGACTCTCACCCGAAGTTTCTCCGATGGATTCCAGTGTGTCTACGTCCTCGGTACTCACTGTTGCATCCGTACTGTCATTAGCTTCGCTATTCATTTTTGCACAAGATATCGCATATCAAACCATCCAAAGTATAAACACGCAGAAACCAGGACCACGTCACGCGATAATGTAAAGGCCTTTCGACCTAACTTATACGTTTCTAACTCGGCCAAATCAAGAGACAGTTCTTTAGAGAGCAACTGTTTGCTTATTGGGTGCGAATTGGAAGTACAAAGGTCTTGAAAACGGACGATTTTGGCGTCTAGGTGGCCATATTGGGAATCAGTCAATCAAATTTTTGAAACCTCGGGAAGAGACCAGCCTCGATTTCATACCGGGGTGTGACGCGCCTGTTAATTGTGTGAGTGGCAGTGGTCCACAATAAGTTGTCACATGTCATGTCTTCGATATGTACAGGTAACAGGAAAGCTGGCTATGAAAAATATTTTACATCAGCTGCTCTCGTTTCCACCTTTCGGCAGCAAAGGCTGTTAACTGTTTGGCTATTGAAGTGCCATCGACGAATTTTCAATGGCAAGACGGATCAAACAAGCCGAGTTATGTGACGGTTAGAGCGTGATAGTTCGCACTTCGCACTTCGCTGGCTTTATTTTTGACACCGCCACGTAACGAACTTCTTGTTATCAGTTTACTAACCCTAGCCGGATGTTCAAATACTTCTGGGTGATATTTCGATCATGATCATGATAATGTAATTATTATTTTGCGTGATCCTGTGCTTTGAACAAGACACTGCAATATTTTTTTTTCTCTCGCGTTATCTCCCCAGACGGGTCAACTATCATCTGTGAATACTGAATTCATTTCAAAGCTCTTATGTTTGTTCACGTTTATAATGAGAGCAATTTGACAGTTATTTCCCATCGAGTAATGATTTGTTTTATCCAGCTAAAAACCTTATCGGGTATCACAAAGCGCAGCTGAGAACGTAGGTCGTGACATAGACATCACAAAATATTTCCAGATACTCAGTAAGTAAAATCGTTTGTACCTCTTTTTGAAGACTGCATATTGAAGCAAGGTGATTGGTAGAATAATTTACAACGAAGATTCGAGCTGTAAGTGAGTGTAAAATGAAAAAAGTCGATCGTTGTTCACTGACCAAAACGAGCGCTGGAGTATATAATTATTCCCGGGAATTTTTTGCACGAGCCACCCGAGCATAACAAGTAAACAACGCTTTCTTGTGATCCTGCTTCAGACTAAATGTGATAAAATGATACTACCATCCAACCATTTTTAAATGTTTGTAGAAGAAATAACAACAGCGTTTCTTTCGTGACTAAACAGTTCACAGATTGCGATAACCCTTCGTCGCCCTTTGAGTTTGAGTGACGGTGAGCTGGTGCGTTTCAGATTATCGGCCTCTTTTAGACTTGAAACAAAGACAACAAAGAATTATTTTCCTCATTGTTAATCGCCAGCGGCTGGCGCTAAACCAAAAATTTTTTCCGTCGAAATTTCTATAGTGCCCAAGCTTGACCGGACTGACCTCTCTCTACATTCAGCCAAACAACAAAAAATGCCCGCGTTGCCCAGCCAGCGTACAAACAAAGTGATCGCGCATGCGGCTGTGATCAGTGTGTATGAAAATGTTAATGAAAATGAAAATGCCTTCCTTCCCACACCTTCCACATACACTACAGTTGGATAAACTGAAAATGTAAGTTTCGAGATTCAAAGTAGTGTAAAGTGTGGTTTAAGTCGTTGGTATGTCCATGCGAGAAACTCCAAGAGGTTCGGACGAGAACCTTTACAGTGCTACAAGCGACAGTTTTTGGGACGTTGGAAATTTCAAGCGAACAGTCAAGCGTATAGACGATGGTGCAAAATTATGTGACGAATTTATGAAGCTTGTCACTGAACGAGCTGAAATTGAAGCTAGGTACGCGATGAAGTTGAAAACTTGGTCTAAGAAATGGGAGGAATGTATAAAAAATGGTCCAGAATATGGAACAATGGAGGGTGCAATGCGAGGCACCGTGAGCGAGGCAGACTCCAGAGCCGAGATTCACATGCTTTGCCGAGATAAACTTCTAGGGGAAGTCCACGAATCCATAAAAAAATGGAAAAATGAAAACTACCACAAAGGAATTTTCCAGTGGAAGGAGACCAAAGAAGCTGATGACGGTTTCGCGAGGGCTCAAAAGCCTTGGGCAAAGCGTTTGGCGAAAGTGGAGCGGTCTAAGAAAGCTTATCACAATGCATCTAGGAACGTTGAACAGGCTTCGAGGTTAGAAAGTGAAGCTAGTAATGACACAGAGAAGTCAGCTGATAAAGTGAAAAAGCTGCAGGACGCTACAGAAAAAGCGAAGCGAGAAATGGATAAAAGTAGAGAAAAGTATGAAGTTCGCCTGGAGGAAATAACATCTTACAACTCTCAATACGAACGTGACATGATTCAAGAGTTTGAAAAGTGTCAAGAAAACGAAGATAAGCGACTGGCGTTTTTCAAAGAGATTCTCTCACAGTATCACAAATGTTTAAACATATCAGATAGCCCTGAGTGAGTATTAACACAATTTTTATTATTATTAGGAAACTTGCTTTGTTGTTTTTAATTGCTATTTGTTAAGAATAGACAGGTTGTTCTTTGTGTACATTTGTTGTGTTCTTTATGTCCTTCTTCGCGTGCCTAAAATTTACATTTCAGCATTTTGCACCATTGCGAAAATGTTTGTTTTATGTCTCTCCCAATTTTTCCAAAGTAATGGTTGGCATTTCCTGAGTAATTTCCTTGTGTAGAGGAAACATGTGTTTGCAGCACTTCATGTAAATCTCGATCGAGTGTTACATAAACTCTTTGTTACATTTCCACCGGTTTTTGCAGACTTTGGTGGTCATACAACATTCCATAACCATAGAGCTTCTAATCAATATTTAATGTAGGGTTCAATGCTATGTGATACCATGCTCCTCCCCTGGGTGTATCCCAGGGAATTTGCATTTTTTCTCTTAGTTGGCAGTCTATTTCCCATCCCTGGGCTCCTCATGGACCACAAATAATTAATTAACCACTCTACGGGACAGATCATCTATACCACATTAATGGTAACCTGCAATCAGGCCCAAATTAAGCATTGTTCTTTTGTCCTCTTATGTCTGCGCTCACTACAATAACAATATTGAACCATGCATAACCAATAAGACTACAGTCCAGTTTCCTCCTCTATGGTATTTTTAAAACCTGACTGTTCATTCATTCCTGAACCCCTGTATTTGTGCTATAAGAGGCAAGTTGTCAAACAGCCATTGACACATACAGACCTCTATGGAAATTTGAGCAGACACTTCTTAGCAACCAATCTGTGGCATTTCTTTGTCTTTCTTGTTTCTGAAATCTTCAGTCACATTTATCAGCATGGATGAGTATGGCAGGGAGTGTATCCTCTTGTTGCTATGACAATTTCAAACATTTCAATTTATGGTACTAATTTTGAATTTGAAAGGGTTTGCTTACATTATTCCATTTGCATAACCATGACCATGTTATACCAAGATGGTTTTAGAATAACAGGCCTTGACCAATTACTTTTATCTGTTCATGGTAGATTTTCAGGTATTTTTGTCAACATGAGCTTGACATTCCAGAAAGCAGATGCACAAGCTGATTTGGACTGGTGGTCACGAAACCATGGAACAGGGATGCCACAAAACTGGCCAATGTTTGAAGTAAGGCTTAAAAACAACAATGAGCAAGTTATAGTAGTACTTTCTATTCAAATCACTCTCTTTCCTTGCCATTTCTTTGAATTGCTTTCTTTTGCCCTTGTACTTTTCTTTCCAGACGATTATTCAAGACTGTGACAGGTTATGTACATTTTCTCTAAGTTTAGATTAAGACTTTGTTATTGTTATTATTATTAATGTAAATGACATCTTATTGTTTTTTTTTTTTTCAATTAGCTAACATTGTTAACAGACCAGCAACTCTGGCAGAAAACAAAAAACAGTTACAATAATTATTGTTGACTCCAATCTCCATCTATTTTCTGTACCAAGTTAGCTTAGGAGAAGCTTTGTGGAATTTTCCAAACAAGATCTTGTCAAACCATCTTAAGACTGAATCTTATCTTGTTAAACCGTCTTTAGACTGAATCTTTCATGTTTTCTATGAGCATAATCCATTCATGACTGCTGTTTCCTTATGCATATAGGAATTGAGGTTTCAGAAGCATGGAAACAAAAAAACACTGTATGCAAAAGGTCAAGAAGATAACAGAAATGAACCATTTAAGTGCCATTCCTCAGCAAAAAAATTGAACACTGAAGACTTTCTTACCAAAGTAGACACCATTCACATTCAGTTAGAAGACAAGTCTGTAGAAGAGAATAAAACCATAGATGCTCCTGATCTCATCAACTTAAATTCAGACCACAGTTTTGAAGCAATTGTGTGCAACACCAAAGGTTTAGATGCTAGCTACAATGAAACACTTAATATACTAAAGAATAACAATGAGCAGATTCAAAGTGGAACTCTTTCAGCTGTTATAGATTTTGAAGACAGAATACAGAATAGTGGAGAGGTAGTTTACTGTGAGATAGCAGATATCAGGGGCTGTAGCCAGATAGACAGTGTATGTAGGTCAATGGAAACCCCATTGGTACATCCAGTAACTGCTACACAAGTATGTACAGGAATGCTAGAGTCATCAAACTTAGAGATAACAAGGCAGACAGACAGGAAACAGGTAGGAATGGAGGCTACTTGCCTTACTTATTATGCTATCTCCTTTAACTTTATGCCATATTACAACATATTAGCCAAGCCCATTCCTATTGTTATTATTATTACATGGATTCATGTCCATGTTACTACTTGTATGACGTCTTTCAACACTTCAGTTACCTTGTTTTACTAGCTATGTTTAGCACAGGTAAATTAGTAATTCATCATGCTTGATGGACATGTAGGCCCCTTTAAGAGGCCCTTGTAAAGTTCAAGGGGTAAGGTGATTTCATTGAATTTGTTAAGTTAAACTTTTCCAGATGGGTGGGATTCAATCCAAAAAAGCCTTTTTACTGTGGGAGGGCTCAAAATGTTTTCTACAGTTATATTTTTTAATTGGGTGTGATTGTTTGTTGTTAGCAGTCACAGTAACATTCCAGCGTAGCAGTGTAGCTCAAGACGTAAGGGAGTTAAAGCAACAACCATGGTTATGGTAACAACAGCACCACAAAACAATGGGGTTGATGGCAAAAAATAATCACGCTGCATGGGCAGGATCCTTTTGGTGCATTTTCTTGCCGTACTCTGCAAAACAACAATGAACTGGCCAAATTTAAGGTTTCGATGACAACATGAGCATGCCACAGTGAATGTTTTTCATTGTTTTTATTTTCTTCAAGACTTCAGTAATCCAGTATAGGATACTTTGCTCATATTGTACAACTTGAACGAGATGGAATAATCGCAAACTTGCGATACCGCAAAGTTATATAGTGAAGGGACATTCTTGTTGCTGTAGCGGTAGTTGTTGCTTAAACCCCTACTGAACTTTGTGGGTGACTACTATGATCTTTTTTTTTTTTTCAGTTTAAAAACAAAGCTGTTGAAAATGACTTTCTGCCTTTTTGTTGTCACTTTTTATTTTCACTTAACTTTAATTTACATGTTCCAGGAGTACAATGAATTTCCCAGCAAGAGACCATCTATCTCACGACAAGAACAAGCTCCAACTTCATATCCATCCACACAGAATCACCTTGAAGATAATACGGACTACTCTCAACAAAATGAGATGTTAGTATTCCAGTCCTTAGTTTCATGAATGTTTCCTTTGTGTCATCATTTGAAAACGACAGTTTCCAGCTGAATTTTGCTTCAAATGGAAACATTCAAAATGCTGCAGAGGAATGTCTAAGCAAAGAATGGTTAATGAATGGCTAATCATGAGCACATTTTACTAGCACCAAGAATCAGTTAGAATTATCTTGAGTTCAGGCAAGATTTTCATTCAGCTACATAAAATTTACAAACAACTGTAGCTGTTATCAGAGTTAGAGAAACATACCAGTTTCGTCAAAAGTTTATTTCTGATCAGTTTTATGAAATTCCTCTCCCAAACATACTTCGTTATCTGAGTAAATGCTGGCCACAGTTAAGAGTTAGAAAAATCACTCATTTTAAATACCCGCATAGTGGTTGTTTGAGTAATGTGGTAGAATCAATAAGAATTGTAAGTGGATTTTGAGGGCATTTCAGTTGTCTTGATCCTGTATCTTTTCCTTCAATGTTTTTCCTCAGGGTTCAGAGCAATCCATTCAACAATTACACTTCAACAACAAATGATGACTACAGTAGCCCATCAGCCACTGACGAGTGGGATGTAGAGCCACCCCCTGTTGAAGATGCAGGCATTCCTGTCAGAGCTTTGTATGACTTCCAAGGAATTGAAGAGGATGAGTTG
Source organism: Galaxea fascicularis (assembly GCA_948470475.1). Classification (NCBI taxonomy): domain Eukaryota; kingdom Metazoa; phylum Cnidaria; class Anthozoa; order Scleractinia; family Euphylliidae; genus Galaxea; species Galaxea fascicularis. Next base: position 30,650,204 of record OX419340.1, on the reverse strand, counting down.
AATTTCAGAGAAGGTGATGTTCTTACTCAACTATCTTCACAAGATGACCAGGGCTGGTGCCAAGGAAGATTCCAGGGTAAAGTTGGTCATTTTCCAGGCTCTTATGTTGAACCATTGTAGGAAAGAATGTCACCAGCATTTTAGATGCTGCAGAAACATATTCTTCATTCTTGAAAGTGCAGCCTCAAGTGGTGAGATATTTTGAACACAAAGGGGTATTATAGAAGGGGGCTTCCCTGTGAAGATTAGGGACCATTTGTTAATCAACACTGACCAAGACAATACTCTGAAATTTGTTTCGTCATGATCGTTTGGCCAAGAACTCACTATCTCCAGGTACAAAAAAAAGACATTTAAAAGAAATGGGGAGTGTGGAAAAGGACAAAATTAGACACATTGCAAAGTGCATTTCTTTGTAGTACATAACACTGGTACATGCATGCCCACAAAATTTAAACTCATACCTTGTATAATTTTTACTGAGCCAACAGTATTTGTTAGCATTATTGTTAGTTCTCTTTTTTGGGACTCTAAAAGTCTGGGCTTGCAGAGAGCAAAGTTTATGAAGTACAAGGCCTGAAGTGCAAATCAGATGGTGTTGAAAGTGGGCAGAGGTGGGACTCTTTGGTATTGTGCCTTCGTCTTCCAAGTCTTTATCCTTTGTGAGTCCATAGCTCACAGGTTCTCTTTCAGAAATAGACTGGAAAGTTGTAGACATTATCAAGACAATTGGTAGTGTTAGTTTCTCTCACTGCCAATCAGTTTTCAATCGATTTTGCAAATGCACTGACTTAGCAAATATAATAATGATAATAATATAGGCGTGATGCATATTAGTATTGCAGATTGGTTAGCCTTACTAACTCCAGCTGAAAGAATATTATTAAAGATTGTTGCAAACATATGTACCTCTTACTAACCAAGTTCGAGGTCCGTACTGTAAATTAGACTGAATTTTTTCCTGTTCAGTTATAGATCAACAGGACAAAAACAAGTATCCATAACTTATAGTATGCACTGAGAAAACAAGGTTAGGAAGATATGTATTATATCTCTGAGCTTAATTGTGTGTGTGGGAAAGGAAACTTTCAAATTTGGTGTGCTACATACAGAAAAATACAGCCTGCAAAATTGACCAGTCACAGCATAGGTACTAACTGAGAGATATAATAATGCAAATTATGACTGTATATGAATATAAAAATGCTGAGTTTCCTTCACTAAATTGCAACACTTTTTGAAACTTCAAGACAAAATGTTTTTTTCTGAGTCAGGCAGGGTATTATACCTTATTTAAACAGGGTGAATAGATTATTATCTCACCAAGAAGATTTACAGACTAATTTGTTGTTGAAGGTTATTACTAGAATATTTTGACAAAATAATAATGAAAAACAAGACATATTACTTAGACTAGCACATTCTTCTCCAAGTATACAATTTATATTTAATAAAAAATGCTTGCTGTAACCACACTGGCATGCATCTGCTGTTGAAGTTCTATTGTGTTGTTGCAGAAAGAATCCCTACCCCTCTCAGAGAAAGTTTCTGGTTTAGACCCTACCCCGACCCATTGGCCCATTGAAACCAATGACGTCAATTGTAAATTTCGTAAAGCGAGAAATAAACGAAACCAGAAATTGAAAGGTGTGTGTGTGTTATTTAACAAATGGCAGAAGAGTAGTCCTGTCATTTATAAAAAACATTCAAAGACATTTGTGATTTATAAATCGCAAGGTAACCAACTTTGCGATATCTAATCGCACGATACCTAACCGCCTTGAGATTTGTAAATCGCACATTTGCGGTTTATAAAATGTGCACGAAACCGCGCGAACGAAGGAAAATTCGGGCTCGAACTCTGTCACGAGTATGTCCTTTAAGGCTGAAGTATCTGACAAAAACCATTTTCTTGGACATGCGTCTATAAAAGGTGAAAAGCTTAAAAAGAAAAGTGTTCTTTATGTGCGCACTCACTTCAAACAGACTGAATTATTCCAGTGTACGTTTTTTCCTCCTGTCACTCACCTGCACCAGGAGTCAGTAAAAAAAAACAGCAAAAACAAAAACATTCACAACTTTAAAGTCCTTTTGTGTATGATAGGTTATCCCAGACATTTGGATGATGTTATCCTCTCGGAATTTAAAGTCGCTTTTAGTCAACAGAAATGTCGCGCAATATCACCCATCAGTGCCTATTAATGGAAAATTAAATGGCATTGGATGGAGAACCAAACCTTACTCAGGGACCAGGACTAGGTACTAAGAACCTCCCTCCATCGCCTACAGGAATGGAAAATCCTGACAGCGAAACGGGAAGTGTTTGGTCTGTCAACACCTTTACTATGAATACGAGCCCGCAGACATAAGTTTCCTTGATTTGTGGTATTTGTCACTTTGTTCATACAAATCCGTTAAAGTGGTACTATGACGAAAATCACATCTTTCCTATCTACGCCATTTTAAAACATAAACAAGTAGTCTGTATGAGAAGAAAAACGCTGTTTACCCTTTTCAAATGTCTCTTTTCGTTCCAGAGATATTCAAGTTTTTAAAATATGCTAATTAGGCAAGTGATGATGTCCGAATATGATGAAAAAAGATATCTCAGCCAATTTGTATCAGAAATGTTTGATTTTTTGCGATAAGATTCTACTGAATGTGCTTCACAATACGAGCTTAACAGTTTTGTTACCATGACAACATAGTGGGCTCCAGGCCTCCCCAATATTAAAGGATTTTCTGGCCACCTTTTGCATTCCATTTTGATATTTGCCAATGGTGTCTCATAGGCATGACCAGCAAGCATATAAATATGTTAGCTCGAGTTTGTGGCCTTGTTAAAAGTTTTCCAAGTTGAAACATACTAAGATATTGAAATCCAGTGGGTGGGGACTAGAAAAGAGTGAGTTACCATAGGAACAGTATTTTTTATGGGTGTGTTTCTGGTAGAACTATTAGCCTACCAAATTTCAATGGTCTGCACAGCAAATATTGGCCAAGATAGCTCTATTTATACACTTGATATAATATTGGGTTGAGTGTATGGCGTCATCAGTCATCTCATTTGCATATTTTACACATTTTTAAAACTTAAATATCTCTGGAACTAATGCAGATATTTGCAGATGGTAAACCGTGTTATTATTCTTTCATGGAATTCTAAGTGATGCACCTAAAAAATCAATGGCTAAAAATTTGATCATAGTACCTTTTTTAACTTCTCAAATCGTCAAAACAACAGATTTGGTCATGTTGAGACTAAACAGTCAACGAACAATTGCTGAAAGTGAAGAAACTAACTGAAGATGTAAGCGATCATCACACATATGAACACAACTCGAAAAGTAGTGAAAATCAAGCCTGAAAAGGAAACATTCAGGCTTGTGGTGTTAAAAAAACTGTCTTCATAACACTTTTTCTTAGACAGTTGAGAAGATAGTGTTGGGTATTCCAAGTTTGGAGATTGCTAGTCTTCTTCTAAATAGTCTGATTTTGTCTATAATTTTCACTTTGGGTTGAATCGGATTGAAGTGATTGAAGCTTCTGCTTCAATAATTTAAAGGTCGGATTCTAAATGTTCAGCATTTTGAAGTACCCCCTCCCCAACCGCACCACTCGCTTGCCGCAGGTGCCCTGTGGCAAGACCCTTATGCCGTTGAAAGAAGTAGCGCCACGCCTTTTTACGAAGCAAGGTATCTACGGCAATAACAAAAACAGTACTCACTGTGCAAGACGTCATCATCTCCTTCGAAGGGTTTTTTTTTTCTGTGCAATTACATGTAGTATCAAACCAAGGAAGAATTTGTCGGGAGTAAAAACAACGATTGGTATTCAAAGAATGCGTGACGCATCAACTATTCCCAAAAGACCGGTTTTTGTCATGTGAGCCTCCTCGGAAGACTATTACGACACGTTACTTTCACTTATCGCCCTTATATTTGTCGTCAATTTACGGACGAATACTCCAAGGGTTTGAAGAAGAGTGTCCGGTTTTGCGAAGAAGCATTACACCAATTCATCTCCGGAACAAGCTGTCGCTGTAGAAGGCAATCGAGGTAAGAAAAACTGAAAAAATCTTTGAAATGTATTCCGCCCGCTTGAAATTTATGATGCGCCACGATTTTAGCTGACATTAAATAAAGACAAATTTAAGGAAATTAATACGTAGTTTCTCCATTAGTTTTGTTTGTTTGTGTACAAACATTTCTACCCTATCAATGCATGAACTAAACATTTACTTTAGCGGTCCGTAAGCAATTGCCGGTACCGTTTTATAGCTGAACTTGTCGAACCACGTAAGACGGTGTTGGTATTTAGAACTGCCATACGACCTTGTATTATTTCAACTCAGAAATATCTGCTATCTGCATTAAACCGAGAGCGGAACTTGCAAGTAATCTAACAATTGTGTCTAATGAAGCCTGAAGGATACAAACAAAAGAACCGATGTCATAGTCACTGAAATTAGCCAGCGATTCTTGAGCACTCTATAAATAGGTCGAAATAGGCAAGCGAAATTTTTTTGTGCATTTCACGCATTTTCGAGGGTTTTGCTACACTGAATTCCGCGGTTGAATCAACCTTTGCACAACGACGACCTCCGACAGGGCATGCTAGACAGGCTAAATGGTAAAACGAAATCTTGAGTTCAGACAAAAGGCATTGTCTGCCTAAGTATCCCGATTAAAAATCCAAACTGCTCTAATCGCAAAGAATCACTGTCGATAATGGGCATTCACAAATAGTAACTCGTGAAATGTTCTTGAATCGCCTAACAGTGGAACACTTAACCAACAGGACGCTACTTTTCACACATATGTACAGGTACCGCATAGAACAATACGCCTCTATAAATTTTCAATGTCAAGGCTGAGCCATCATGTTCTCTGTATACGAAAAGGCAACGCATAATGCAATTCATTCCGTCCTCATAAGATTCAAGGAAAAGAATAACGCTAGTTCATTTCTATCTTTTCGTATTTTATTTTATGTGAACATTTAGCTTGTGATTGGCCCGATTTATACTAGAGACGGATCATCCGTCTGGGACGAACTTGGGCAAAGAACGATAGTTCGTCTGATAATTCGTCTGCGTATAAATACGGGCAAACAGACGGATCATCCGTCCAGACGAACTATTTGGATAATTCGTGTTCATCGACGAATTATCCAGATAGTTCGTCTGGACGGATAATCCGTCTGTTTGCCCGTATTTGTACGCAGACGAATTATCAGACGGACTATCGTTCTTTGTCCAAGTTCGTCCCAGACGGATGATCCGTCTCTAGTATAAATCGGGCCATTGTCTGTATATTGACGTGAGACAGGAATGGCGCGAAATATAAACAATTTTCCCAATTTTAACGTGCGGGTCTTCCTTTTCAAAACGAGAGGTCCACACGCTGAAGACTGTCTGCTGCAGGCGTTGCTTAATGCTCCTTCATGCCAAGGCCTTTTTTTCTGACTATTAAATATGAAGAATGGTATTTTAAAAAGAAAATACTAAATCTTCCCCAGGAACGTTTCACCTTTGTTGAGCTACAAAATTCACCTTTAAACCTTGTCTGGCTTTAAATCACTTTCAATTTGTGTCGCCAAGTTATGAAAATCAATTTACTTTGCTGGAATTAGCAAAAGTGTCACTCTCTCTCTCTCATTTGTACGGAGACGGGAAGTTTTAGTCATTCTACAGATTTCTTTAAGAAATTCTCAGGTTTATTTATGTAATATCATCTTTTCTGTGTTGAAGATATGAATCTCAAACATGGCATTTCTATGTTAACGGGTACCATCCTCTACTTTTCCTAAATTTCTCTTCAGGGTTAAGTTACTACAGCAACATGCAGGAGCACAAATTTACAACTTTCTTTGAACCATTCAGAATCAAGTCGGTGGAAAATCTCAAACAGACCACCCGAGACGAAAGAATTAAGTGCCTGAAACAAGCCAACTACAACTTGTACCTCCTGGATTCTGAGAACATCATGATTGACCTGCTTACAGACTCGGGAACTGGGGCGATGAGTTCAGAACAGTGGGCAGCGGTTATGCTTGGTGACGAATCGTACGCAGGGTCTCCCAGTTACCGGAAATTTGAGGCGGTTGTCAAGGAGATTTTTGGGTATCGTCACGTGATTCCTACGCACCAAGGTCGCGCCGCAGAGCGCATCCTCTTCCGATGTACCGTGAAAGACGGTGATATAGTGCCTAACAACGCGCATTTCGCCACCACCCTAGCGAATATTGAGGCCCAAGGAGGCAAGGCGAAGAATTTTTTGACACCTGAGGCTATGGAGCCCAGTAAAGATGTGCCATTTAAAGGAAACATGAACGTTGAAAAGCTGGAACAGATGCTTGCAAAATGCCGAGCGAAGATTCCGCTTGTTATGATCACGATAACTAATAACATGGTTGGCGGTGAACCTGTTAGCATGGAGAACATCAAGGTAGTGTCCAAGCTTTGTCGTTCCTATGGTATCCCGCTGTTCTTCGATGCCTGCCGCTTCGCTGAAAATGCCTGGTTCATCAAGATCAAAGAAGAGGGCTACGCCAATCGCACTCCAAAAGAGATCGCACGAGAGATCTTCTCCTATGGAGACGGCTGCACCATGTCGGCAAAAAAGGACGGCCTGGCGAACATCGGCGGTTTTTTGGCAGTCAACGATGGAGAGCTCGCTGCGAAATGCCGCAAGGAGCTTTTGATAACCGAGGGATTTACAACCTATGGCGGACTAGCGGGACGCGATTTAGAGGCAATCGCGGTGGGTTTAAATGAGGTGGTTGAAGAAGATTACTTGCGCTATCAAGTTGGCTTTGTTAACTTCCTGGCAGACTTGTTGGTGCAAAACCATGTGCCCATTGTCACACCTCCTGGTGGTCATGCGGTGTATATTGACGCAGGCGCAATGCTTCCACACATTCCCCGGGAACAATTTCCTGCGTGGGCACTTGGGTGTGCGCTTTACATAGAAGGGGGGATCCGTGGGGCGGAAGTTGGAGCAGTAATGTTAGGGAGTCAGACAAAACACGGAAACAGCGAGGGCTCTTCAGCCGAAGGAGAAAACCCAGAAGACGAAGACGACATTAACGACAGCGTGTTTGAAGAAGAGTTGGAGCATGAGGAGTTATTTCGTTTGGCAATTCCTCGCCGAACCTACACTGAATCTCACATGAGGTAGGACACGCTTGTGATTTGGCAACCGTTAGCCATTATCATTATTAGTCCTTTTACACCAAGTGCCGTATGGGGCCTCCTAAGACGTTTCCGTGATCCACAGAGGCTCTTGGAGACAGGTGGTCCAGCTCACCCAAGCCTGATGTATGTAGGGGCGGATCACAATACGGGGAATTACATTTTTTATCAGTGTGTGGGTTCCTCTACATCCTCTTCAAGTTTTATGTGTAGAGTTAAAAGAGGCAATGCCAACGACCTAGGTCATTGCCCAATGACGCGATCATCTAGGCTGAAGTAGAGCACACAGCCAGCATGATCTTACCAATTATTTTAGATTCTTATTTGTGTTTCGGTCTGCGGTTTGAAACGGCGATCTCTGGTGCTCTAACAACTGAGCCGAGCGAGGGGTGGTTAAAAAAAACAGGTTAGTTGGTTAAAAAAAAATGGCCTTTAATATCTGTACCACAAATTACAAAGGTCATTTTTCGACAATACCGAGGCCTTCGATAATGTTTCATGGATAATCCAGGATACTCTATTTGGCAATGACCGCACGCCTTCACTTCATTCAGCTGTTTCTGACATAAGAAGAAGACGAGGAAGCCATGTCATTAGATTCTGTTATTACCTCTCACTAAGTTTTTAACATCACTTATAAGGGTAGCACAAACTCAGTAAAGTATGTTTTCCGCTTCTTTTCAGATATGTTGCTGAAGTTTGTGCACATGTGTACAAGAACCGTGCAAAGGTTTGTGGTTACCAAATCACTTGGGAACCACCTATGTTACGTCACTTCACTGCACACTTGGAACCCATTCCTCCTCCATCAGATGTGCCCGAGGAAGTCAGTCGAATGGGTCATCCACCAGTTAAAAAGGTCTCCACCGGACAAGTTTTAAGGCGGAGGAGAAATTCCTCGATGCAGTTTAGTTGATCTTGTTTGCAGACCGAATTTCAAGGGACTATATCAGGGTAGTTTTGCTGAGTGACTTACAGGGACTTTTTTGCGATGTCTTTTTAGAAAATAGGCCATCTGCATATATTTTTTAAGGCATCGATTTACAATGATTTTTTCTGGGTGCCTTTAGAGAAAATTAGCCAATTTTTCAAGTCAAAAACAGTTTCATCCTTACCCCTGTAGACAGATACAGTTCTATTGTTTTCATTACAGGTTCAGGTCTCCATTCGTTTATGTTTAACTTTTGAACTCCTTAAGCAAGTATTTCTAGTATATCGATTGAACTTTATAACACACGGGCATGTATTATGTTGCAATACACTTTTGTGTGCAATCAACGAGTCAAGTGATTTACACTCCTAGAATAACTAGTTATGAAACGTTATTCTTGGTCTGTTTCTTTCTTTTCTTATTTCTCGCATCAATTCGACAGAAGTGCGCACTACAAACAAAGCCCTCACAACAACAAAGTGTGGGAGACAACTAGGACAAGTGACTGACAGATAGAAGAACTTAAAATGTAATGATTTGAGATTAGTAAGAAACAAATACCTACCTGTCGTGTAACTGCTAATATCATTATAAATTCAGTAAATTCGTAACTAAAGTAAATCTTGAACTCAGCTAAAATAATTTTGCGATATGTAAACCAGAGATAACTTAACTTTTCCATCGATGTCGGATTATTGTCAACTTTGTCGTACAAAGAAAACCCCTAATATTCTTCTTTTTACCTTTTATTAGAAGCACCCTTTCTCTGTGAAAATAGGTTCTTATCGTAAACGCCAAAGCATTTGTGTTTCAGTTGACTCAAGCGTATTATCCGATAAATTTTTACTCGATTCAGTTCTGGTTGACGGTAATTCTCGCTTACCCGAGCTTCAAGCAGTGATGCGAAAAGAACTTAAGGGTTTATTCAAGAGCCGGCACATCCAGTAACGGGCAGTACCCTGAGGCTAGGGACTAAATAGACATGGCTCATGGTGTTAGTACAAGTGGTGCTAATGCAGCTGATAATGGCAATATTAACGATGATGAGATGAAGATACGGATGCTAATGCTAATGCTCTTCTGGTGATAATAATGATGATGATCATGATGGGGAGGAGGATAATGATGATGACGACGACGAGGAGGAGGATGATAAGATAAAACGCCCTTGCTGCTATCGATATGTAAAAATGACAAGCATGTTGTTGTGGTTTTATCCCTTTAATAATGGATAGCAACAAAAATTCTGTGACATTTACAAATGCTCAGCACGTGAGATTCCAAAACTATATACGTATAGAGAATTTTACGATGCTGATAATCTGCGACAATTGCCAAAAGTAGTTTGGACTAAATACTCTGTTGTTACAGATATTCAATAATACTACGTTTTTACATAGACGGATAGGGTTGCTGCCTGCCGAGTGACACTTTACGCAAGCGCACTACAGATTCCCCATTGGCTTTCACCTCTTCTTCTGCTTCCTCCTCTTTCTCTGCTGTTGGGGGCATGGGCTCTAGATGGGCACTAAAATGTCGTAAAACGGCAGGGGCCCAAATGATTCTATATCCGCCAATCTGATTTCTGTGCCTGTAGACGTAACCAAACACTTCGGCGACGTATCTGTTTCAGGGTAACAAAGATACTGATTTACCAGATATATTGCCCCAAAACTGAGGTAAACTGACACCCACTTGAAGCCATATTTGAACACATGCTAATGACGCATTACTAGATACTTGTCGATGAATAAACAGAACAAATATGTCACTCTACATTAATGCTAGAGGTGTTCTTGACGACAACTACATAGTTTTTCGACAAATGCACATACGCACTGTTTCGAGCTATGGCCCTTTGTCAGCGGAGCGAATAGAGGAACTATGGGTTGTGTATGATTTATATAGAGGAGATAGAGCTACGCTATTGGTGTTAACATGGCAACGTGAAAACCAGCGTAGCTCTTTCTCCTCCATATAAACCATACACAAACCATAATTCCCCGATTCGCTCTGACAAAGGGGTAAGGCTTTTAAAATCTCTGTCCTTCCGGTGGTCAATTTACCTTATCAAGTCCGTTGATAAATCCAAATTCTTGTTTACAACTCACCCACCGACGTAGCACCACAGTTTCTTTAGAAACTCTCCCCTTCCCCCTAATTCATTTAATGTTCTTACTTCATGTGTGATTCAGTGTATGTTCGTCGTGGTATGGCCAGGCGAAGAAGCTCTCCATAGTCTTCATCAAGTTCGTGATCATCTTCCAAGCTTTTGGGATCTCTTCCGTACATCACACCACCCAACTCGGCACAGCGTATTCCTCCTACGAAACACAAATTGTCTATAGACTTAACAACATGTTTCTCGAATCGGACTTTGTAAAAGTGGAAACCACTGGCCATGAACTGGCCTTGCTTCCGACAATATGTCTAAGCCCCCTTACGTAGTATGTGCCGCTGACCAATTATTACCTGCACCCCAGGAACGTCTGTGGTCAGTTATCGATCTTACAGTTTACAGCAAGTCGAGTTTAGCCTTCTAATTATGTTAATTTCAGTAATTATAGTTGTTTTCAAGCACTGCCAACGTCCAGTGAGGAATTCGTCCTGAAGAGATATCACCCTATCCCATAGTTTGGCACATTTGAATATATTTATATAGATATTTGCGCCTTATACGTTTTAAATGAGATAAAATTGAATTAAATAACTCATTTGATTCAATCCGTTGGTAACAAACCCCTCCCGCTCCATTTGGGCGAGAGGGGTGATTTTATGGCCCTTGCTTGCCTCAAGGCACAATCGTTTCTATATGTCTACACCCTTTCGGAAAACATAGAGGCCTCTTACCTTCCACATAAACAGCGCACCCCAGTGCCCAGGCAGGGAACTGCTCCTTCGGAATGTGTGGCAACATGGCGGCTGCATTAATGTAAACAGCGTGTCCGCCTGGGGGGGTCAACACTGGAATGCGATTCTTTTTCAGCAAATCTGCCAGCATTTTAACAAATCCCACTTGATAGTGAAGATAATCATCTTCAAGCACCTCCTGCAATCCTACAGCCATAGCTTCCAGATCTCTCCCGGCCAGGCCCCCATATGTGAGAAACCCTTCGGATATGATCAATTCCCTGCGGCATTTTTCGGCAAGTTCTTCATCGTTCATGGCCAGGAATCCCCCGATATTCACGAGGCCATCCTTTTTGGCAGACATGGTACAACCATCAGTGTACGAGAACATCTCCTGTGCAATTTGAAGTGGCGTTCGACGTGCGTAACCCTCCTCGCGTGTTTTAATGAACCAGGCGTTTTCAGCGAAACGGCAGGCGTCCAGGAAGAAGGGAATCCCGTGTTGATGGCAAAGCTTGGAGACCACTTTAATGTTCTCCATACTGACAGGTTCTCCACCAATGGCATTGTTTGTTATGGTGATCATCACCATGGCAACCTTGTCTTTCGTTTCACCTAATAGCAGCTCTTTTAATTTGTTGACGTCAATATTCCCCCTGAACGGTTCATTTTTGTCAGGGTCGAAAGCATCGGGGATGGGAAGATTAATCGCCTTGCCTCCATGCTTTTGCACGTTGGCTTGGGTTGTATCAAAGTGGGCGTTGCCAAGCACCAGGTCCCCTTTATCTAGAGCAGACTGAAATAAGATCCGCTCAGCAGCTCGGCCTTGGTGTGTGGGAATCACGTGCCGGAAACCGAAAATTTCCTTGACAACTTTCTCAAACTTCCGGTAGCTTGGCGATCCAGCATACGATTCATCACCTTTCATAATGGCGGCCCATTGATTGGAGCTCATGGCGCCTGTACCTGAGTCTGTTAACAGGTCAACGATAATGTCCCCAGAGTTCAACAAGAAGGGGTTGTAGTTGGCGTCTTGAAGGTGTTGAACTCGCTGTGGTCGGGTTGAATGTTTGATCTTCTCAACGGCCTTTATTCTGAATGGCTCAAACCGTGTTTGAAATTGGTGCTCCCATTCCATCTTTGCTGAATTCTATGGCTGAAACAACAAACAAACATACAAATAAATTTTTCCGCACTCTTCAAAGGTGTGGGTTTGCCCTTACATGGACAATCGCTCAAGCATCAACAAAGTGTCCAAACGGTTTCAACTCGGTCTAACATTTTCGAGAATTAAAGCAATGTTGAAGCGATGTTGAATGAAACACTATAAAACCAAATTACAGTTCTTTAACATATCTCTAAAGTTTTCTACAATTTCAGTGGTGCTTGATGACCTGTTTAAAAACGTTGAATGACTGTTAAAGCAAATGTTGAAGCCGTTTAAAAAAAACAATTTATAAAAAAAAATTGTTTATACACACATTCAGTTAATCAGCCAAACACGGGCAAGGTATTTGAGGTCAACTGCGAACTGTCCTGCTTTCTTCTAATAATAATAATTACTGAACTTCTAATTCAACATTTCAATGAAAGGAAATGCTAATATTTTCCGCTGACATTTCCGAAATTTCCTCAATTTCGGATTTATAAACAATCTAAAGATTTCGTGCATTACAAATCTATTATCATCGCCTGAATAGGGGTTGAAGTAAAATTAAATGCCCAAAAATTACAAAAACACCATAATCAACGGTAATCCCCTCCTTTTAACAGCTTACGGAAGGTCAATTAATAAAATGGTTTTAGGACGGAGTTAGTATTATAGCGTTGGGCGAACAAATGTGTGGGTTATGGATGTGCGCTCTAGCTATTGAGCGAAAGGCAATCACACAAAGGTATACAAAAACACAGTAATCCCCCTTTTAACGGCTTACAGCAAAACCGTTGGAGAACAAAGAGTTCTTTACATGGAGATGAACAATAGAAAAGTTGTTTCAAGCTTTTCTTGTGAATATTGTGTTTTGGAGGCACAGTTGCTTTGGGTATTCAATCCACCAGTTTTGTTCTCGTTATAAAGTAGAAACGATATTTACTTCTGCTAAGTTCCTTGGAAGTAGTGGACAAAATAGAGAACTACAAATTCATTTGCTCAGTATTTGCTTCTTCATCGCGCTTCGTCTTAACATAAAACATAATGAAAACAACTTTTCTATTTAATTTTGTTATTGGAACCTGATTATGAAAACTGTACGATATTTACACAGGGATGCCAGCCCTTGTGCTGGCTGGACTGTACATCAGTTGTTGCTATTGATGTTAAGGAAGAATTATCACGTCCTTTCTACAATCGTGAAAGGTAAATTTAAGAGATAATGGATCAAAGATGTTATGGGTCATCACAGATATGAACGTAACTTGGACACATCTTTACATATTAACATTCATTGTTAACCCTTAAAACAAAATATTCATTTTAACTTTTACCTCCAGGGATGATTTTATACTGAACTGAGTCACACAATGAAAATTTTATGAAACTGTAAAACATTGAACCCAATGGCTAATAAGGCTGCCTTTTAATTCCGCGGGTTCAGAAAAATAAACCATTTCTATGGTGGTAGAAGCTTTCCAGTCTTTCAAGGTTTTTGAAAAAATTGTTGGGGTAAAGCTCTCCTTTAAGTGTGAATAAGAGAAGATTAGGGGCTAAAACAACAATTTTGTAACCAAACAACGTAAAAATTGAAGACCAGAAATATTTCTTTAACTTTATAAACAAACGGTTTAAGGCTGTGTTCAAAGCTTTCTAACAACATCAATGTTCAATATCAGAAAGAGAACAAATGGCACTCTTATCTCCAAAGCTAGAGCAGAAATCACAAGAACGAAGGCCTTTCTTACCTCGATTTCAGTATCTGGTCTTCTGATTGGTTGGAACACCGAAAGCTCATTCCTTTCATCTTTCACAGGCGCACGTTTCTGTTGGTTGTCCTGTGCGCGGAAGATCTGTTTGGGAGGGGACCGGGGGAGGCGCACGTGACATCTAGCTTCTGCTAGGACCTCGTTCCCCGGATCTCGCTCTGTCTTATTATATCTTTTACATGATTGAACGGAAGCGTTATCTCCCTGATGCTACGGGAAGTTTTTCAAACGTAAGCTAAAGGTACCTTACTTCTAGAAATGATAACAGAACCCGCTAGAAGGGCAGTGGATTGCAATATTTCTGGGAGAAGAGTTTTTCCTTACCAGCGTATTTTAGAGCCTCTCAGTGCCGTTGCGCCGTTACCCCCGCCCCAGACCCTCGCTTGACTTCAGCTTGGCGTCCTATCTTTAGCGCTTTTAAACAAAGGAAGGCCAGCTGCTTAGACAAGGAATCTGAACTACCGCAAGACTTCTTCTCTAAAATGATTTTGGGGCTGGATTATACGATGGTATCAGCTATCTGTTTTGGTTTTTTTATTATAACTTTATAACCTAACCTACCCTCTCTTTTGATAACATGATTCACGAGGAAACGTGATTTCCATCTCGAATTTTAATAACCTGATCTCGCGACTCGTGTCAACTACTGTATTTCTAGCAGAAGAACTTAAAATGCTATTTGGATTCCACAGTAGGCAAATGTTGAAGAGAGAACTTAAAATAGCATGAATACATGTAACGTGTATATGAAAACCACCTGATCGGAAGGTAACTTTGACAATGATATTGGTAGTCAACAAACGACAAGTACTTACATTCATTGGCTATATTCAATTGACACATTTGATCTTTTATAACAGATGACCGACAATATTAGGAAGTTCTTCAGCATTTAGAAATGCTACAGAACAAGTACTTAAGGAGCAGAAATTAGAAAGATGCACTATTTAAAAGACACTTCCAGAGAATGACTTTCTAATCCTTTTCTGTCATATATTTCGCCTTTTCTACAATTGTATTGTCAAGTTTGTCCTTTTAGCGTGGCAAAATCGCTATATGCTATTTCCGAGTTGTACGGGTTGTGCAGATGATTTGAGTCTTTCGTTCGCTCGATTGCTCATTCGCTATCTGTAAACACTTTCTGAATGCCCTGATCAGTGAAAACGCTTAGCATATATTCCGCGTTTTGCTTGCTCTTAAGCTAAGGTTAACTTTAAAGAAACGGCCAAATGAAAAAGAAAATTTCATCAACAAACGAAAGATATTTAGAACTAGAGGAACATCCTTTTGATAATTTTTATTTTGGGATAAGCGGAACAGAAATTGTTGAGTAAATAGGCCTGCTACACATAAAATTTAACCTTACAAAGAATTAATGATGCGTAAAATATAACGTAAATTTCATGCTTCTCTTTTGGAGCTTTTAGTAACGAAGAAATCAAACCCGGCCATATACCCGTGAGAAGTTTAGAACTGATTTTCCGAGTTTTGTGGATCATGGCCACTTTGATTAACGGTTGAGATGACGCATGGATTTCCATACGTTTTTAGTGAAAAGCTACATCAACTGACACTGAAATCATTAAAGTTCTAAACTTACTTACTTAAAGGTGTACTACCCAAGTTATCTACGTAATATATCGCACGATGACTATCCAATGAAAAGTGCTCGTTGAGATCCCAGTCAGTATTCGTTGTTCAGATAAACTGAAGAGATGATCGCCGGAACGACATTCCACGTACACGTGATTTAAATTCTTCCATTTCGTCCAATTCTTCGTCTTCGTCTTCTTCTTCGTCCTTAATTTCCTCTCTCCTCTCAGATGGTGAGATGGGTTCCAGGTGAGCGCTAAAATGACGCAACACAGCAGGGGCCCATGTAATTTTATATCCGCTGACCTGCTTTCTGTGCCTGTAAACATACTCCAACACTTCGGCAACGTATCTGCGCACAGTATAAATATTATAAGAAATTATTAATACAGATTAGCATTGTAAACCTTCACTGATAAGTAAATAAGTAAATACAGGAGTTTAGTTAAAGAGTTAGCTCAGTTGGTAGAGCATCGGACTACCGTGTGGGAGATCGCGACCCTGCCGGACTAACACTCAGGGTCTTTAAATAACTGAGGAGAAAGTGCTGCCTTTGTACTGACATCTATAAACGGTTTGACTTTCTAGTCTTCTCTTAAAATCTGTGGGACATTAAAGAACTCACACACTGTTCGAAGTAGTCCCTGGTGTGATGATCTATCTGGTATGTCCCCGGTGTGGTGATCTCACCCAACCCCACCTAACTTAATATTCTTTTGTTTTAGATGTCCCAGTGGGTAACTTGCTCTCCAGTAAGGTGTTTTTTGTAAACTGCAAAGGGAGCCTATTTCAATAGTCCAATTCCGAACTCGGTTCAGCCTCCTCTTCAAACCAAGTTTTCAGGAAAAGTTGTGCATATACATGTTAGGTTAATTGTCATAAATTATGGTCATTCCAAACTGAAGAGGTTATGAAATAAGTGCTTTCTTTCTTCTAAATTGTCGTTTTCCTCCAGAGGGGATTTTTTTTTAAGCTACTATACAGTATACACATCGTCCTATAATGTCAGAATACGTTCGGCTTTCTCAATATACGTACTTCATATGAGATTCAGTGTATGTCCGTCGTGGTATGGCCAGGCGGAGAAGCTCTCCGCTGTCTTCTTCAAATTCGTGGCCATCTTCTACATCATTCGGATCCTTTCCAAACATAACACCACCCAACTCACAACAACGAATTCCGCCTGCAAAACAAAAATTACCTATAAACTGATTGTGAGATACATATTTAGCAGTGGATCTTATAGCAGTACAATGCAAAGTCGTGTCTAGTGTTAAAATCCCCTTAAAAGAGACATTTCTGTATTTCGAGGCTCCTCTCAGCATAAAAATAAGTTCTTGTGGAGGAAATAATCGCGGTTTTTTTTTTTATAAATATTTTACCTTCCACATAAATGGCGCACCCCAGTGCCCAGGCAGGGAACTGCTCCTTCGGAATATGTGGCAACATGGCGGCTGCATTAATGTAAACAGCGTGTCCGCCTGGGGGGGTCAACACTGGAATGCGATTCTTTTTCAGCAAATCTGCCAGCATTTTAACAAATCCCACTTGATAGTGAAGATAATCATCTTCAAGCACCTCCTGCAATCCTACAGCCATAGCTTCCAGATCTCTCCCGGCCAGGCCCCCATATGTGAGAAACCCTTCGGATATGATCAATTCCCTGCGGCATTTTTCGGCACGTTCTTCATCGTTCATGGCCAGGAATCCCCCGATATTCACGAGGCCATCCTTTTTGGCAGACATGGTACAGCCATCCGCGTATGAGAACATTTCTTGCGCGATTTGAAGTGGCGTCCGATGGGCGTAACCCTCCTCGCGTGTTTTAATGAACCAGGCGTTTTCAGCGAAACGGCAGGCGTCCAGGAAGAAGGGAATTCCGTGTTGATGGCAAAGCTTGGAGGCCACTTTAATGTTCTCCATGCTGACAGGTTCTCCACCAATGGCATTGTTTGTTATGGTGATCATCACCATGGCAACCTTCCCCTCTCGTTCTCCTGACACCAACTCCTTCAGTTTGTTGACGTCCATGTTCCCCTTGAATGACTCATTTTTGGTAGGGTCCAAAGCATCAGGAATGGGGAGATTTATCGCCTTGCCTCCATACTTTTGCACGTTGGCTTGGGTTGTATCAAAATGTGCGTTGTTAGGCACAAGGTCGCCATCCTCTAATATACAATGGAAAAGAATCCGCTCAGCAGCTCGGCCTTGGTGCGTGGGAATCACGTGCCGGAAACCAAAGATTTCCTTGACAACTTTCTCAAACTTCCGGTAGCTTGGTGATCCAGCGTACGATTCATCTCCTTTCATGATGGCTGCCCATTGGTTGGAGCTCATGGCACCAGTGCCTGAGTCTGTTAGCAAGTCGATGGTGATATCTTCAGAATTCAACAGGAATGGATTGTAATTGGCTTCTTGAAGACGCTGAAGTCGCTGCGGTCGGGTTGAATATTTTATCTTTTCAACTGCTTTAATCCTGAATGGCTCAAAAAATGTTTGAAATTGGTGCTCCCATTCCATGGCTGGTGCGTTCTACCGGTAAAAAGTCATACAAGCAAAAACTGTAGGTTAGTTTTTCAGTGGGAACGAGACTTCAGGAGGCATTTTTCATCAGTTCCAACTACAGTCAATGGGAACCTTTTGACGAAATACAAGTAGGACATTCTAATTTGAAACAGGCCACGTTCCGAAAACCTTAATTGTCTCCCGTTGCTTAGCAGCAGAAAGGGAGACTCTAGAACTATCAGGGTGTGTTTACATGAGAAAACTCACGCGGGCGTTTCACACTGAGATGACTACTTGATTTCGTATCGCCTTTAAACGATTCCGACATGCTGCTAGAAGAAACGGATCTCATTTCTCTTCATCGTCTGCCACGCCATCTTCGATTGAGGAAAATTACGCATGCGCTACCCGTTCCAGTCCACCGAGAGATTCCGAGAGACCGATTTCACACCGACACGAGTGGTTGTTCTTCGTTTACATGACTCCGTTGCGAGATTTCGTACTGGGATGAAATTCTCGCCCCGTTACAGCAACCGGGGTGAACTCGTGCCGGTATGGCTCGTTGCGGCACTACATTTTGTGGTGGTATCATGTAATCGATTACAGAACCATTAGGAAACCGTAGAGAACTCGTTCCAGGACGAAGGTCGTCCCGGTATCATGTAAACACCAAGCGATTATGCAAAGTCAGTGAAATACACGAATTTGGTTTCAAAAGTGCTGGTTACTCCAGCGTTCTAACATTTAAAGCTATCTAATAATTTAGTGCTTACTCATCGCGGTGTAATTGCTATTCTCTCCAGGACTGGACTGAGGTCCGTCCCTAGATAAGGTTGTATGGGGGTGTAACGTCCTAAAGAGTTTAGGTTTTGAGCGGTCTTGGTCTAACAATAGTTATATTTTGTCTTACTATTTTGACCTTAAGTCTGAGATTAGGTTTTTATTTTAGAGGTTAGATGTTGCGATATCGGAGAAAGAGATGAAAACATCAGCATTTCGCAAATTAATTATTTAGGCAATTGAGACTGTTTAGTTTTGCGCTACCACTATCAAGTTGTAACTCAAATAGTGCTTATTTGTTCCGTCTAGCCTCTCTTAGAGCGAGCAAACAACGTTTGATGATGGAAGCGTTTACTGTACCTGAATTTTTGGTGATGAAACAGCGATTGTAACCATATCCCAATTGTACAAATTACAATTTTGATAACGCGAACGCTGATGCTCTTTTCCAATTTTTTAGATAGCAACCGGTTTCCTCTAAAAATTTCAAATCCTTTCAAAATTATACGATGTTTAGTAAAAAAAAAAAAAAAAAAAGAGCCGTTATTTTTTAATAATCTTTTGAACCGATGTTTTATCTTTATTAGACAAGACAAGAATAATTTGCTCGCTCGTGGATCACTAACGAACACGTTTTAAAGTACCCAGATCGAGGCAAGAAGGAGAAATTAAAAGAAATAAATTGCCCAGAACGTCGCGCAAGGTACCATCAAGTGTAACACCAATTCGCAGCGTTAAGCCTCTTTTTTGACCGCATGTTGTAGTTATATTTAGGTTTGATAACGCTGAGGAGCAATTTGAAGACATTGTTAAGCAATATTCTTTCTGTGGTACTGTTTGGTTTTGTTTGTCATCTGTGGTGGAAAGCGTTCTGTTGGCATTTTGTCTTCGCTATTTGCGGGAGGAGTAATGTAGCCAATCTTAGCACGAAAACATGCGGCTCTATTTACTTTACTGGTGTGGGGAACACGAAAGTTACCCGAATAATTTGGAATATTTAGGGCAGAAGAATATGACTTACATCGTCGATTTCAGTTTGTCCTTGTTCTTCGTCTTCCGGATTCAAGCCCAACCCACTACATTGAAGCTCCCGCATTTTTGTCACTGTGTTGTTGGGTTTGTATAACACCGGATGATTTCTGCAAATAAATAAAGTGATTCACGAGTGTTGACATCCTACCTGATTGTCACATTAATTTCCAAGATTTATGAATTTATGAATTTCAAGGCGAAAGGTTAGAAGTTCCATTAGGCGCTCAATAAAGGTTCATCAAACATCATTTTATGTGGCCGGAATTCGCAACTAAAATTAAAGTTTCTATTTCTTTAACGAATAGAGGTCCTCATGTCTGTCCTGGTTGGATCTAGTAATTTGACATCAATTTTGAATCAATCCTATAACTGATATGTTCATACGAAAACTGTTCGAACATCCATATTTGACAGCAACTTGTTATGGCACATAATTTCTTTTGGTTTGACTTCGCCTGAAATAAACTCGTGTTGAGAAGATTATCTGTGTTGAGCTTGCTACATTGGCAGCTCTGTTTATTGCAACCGATTGAATTAATTGGTATTTGCGAAAGGTAAATACCGATTCTTATGCGCCGAAAACAAAGTGTTTCCAGCTGCCTACGAGTAAAGTCAGAAAATAAAGTGGGGTTTCTTTGTTCGTGCAAAAATTTGCAAAACTGATAATATCGGCCTTAGACCGAATAGCGGTACAAGAATTCAATTTGAAGGTAAGGAAAAATTCAGTTGGAAATTCTGAAAAAAATACAAACCAAAAATTTCCAAAATTATTCTGAAATATGCTTCCACAAACTTTACCAAAAATCCTATCAGAAACTAAATCAGATTTTAAACCTGAAGAGATATAACGTAAAAGGTAGATGTTGACTGTAAAATTCAATGCACTGTGATTCAATAACCGATGAATGAGGGAGCCGCGCTGTTAGACTCCCAGCTCAACTTGCACAAAGAAGACCAGCGCCGAATGAATAAATAGATAGAGGAATTAGGCCAGAACTCATGTCAATGAGATATCGCCAACAAGCTGCCGGGGATTCAGTTGTTATCCAAAAGCAATTCACAAAAGTTCATTTTCTAGTGACTTGCAAACCTTAAACTTTCCCTTTCACCGATTTACTTACTTACTCTTTAACTGTTCACTCATTTTCAACCAAACGAGGTGTCGAATCAAGATAAGTAACACATTCTGAGTAAGTGAATCATATCTTTCACGGGACATATCAACCCAAAATTGACCTGCTCCTAACGTCAGTGGCTTCATAGCTCAGTTGGTAGAGCATCGCACCGGAATCGCGAGGTCACGGGTTCAAGCCTCGCTGAAGTCCTGAATTTTTTCAGGCTTCTATACGCAATTGATAAAATTGCGATCACGACTGCTACTATCTTTCTTCATTTGATTTGACATTCTAAGTATAAGTAAAGTGTTTCCATCGTATGTATCTTCGCTTAATACTGCTCGGTTCGTTATCTTTTTCAACACGCGTTTTGCGCTTTACTGTCGCCATACTCCTACAATACAGAAAGGGACAAAAAATAAATGTCAACATTCAATGTTTTTTGTAGAAGTACCTTGTGCCTCTTCGCTCCGATCCTCCAACCCTTGCTGAATACGGGCTACTTTAGGTAATAAACGTCGACCAAGGCTCAAGGGGACTTTGTGAATTGACAAAAATTAAGGAACTCACAGATTCCCGTCAAAATATTGCACAAGTCTCAGTAATAAATCAAACATTGTTCAAAGGAAGTGAATATAAAATAAACAAGGGGTCGTAGTGTTGTTTGTAGGCCTGTCCCGATTGTGCTCGTAAAATGCTGGAAAGTTGCTCAGTGAAATCCCAAAAAGTTGCTAAAAATTCCCAAAAATCCAAAAGGCCGCCACCAAAATTCCAAAAGTTACTGCCTTAATTTCTTGACATTTTAATATAAACGTTAATTAACAGCTTTATTTTTCGTTCTTCACAATAATTGCTAACATCGGTCAAGAAAAATAGCTTGAAATTTAGCTTTAGAGAGTTGCTCGCAAATATGGGGGAAATTTAGGGATAAACACATGATTCATTTGCCGTCTTGCCGAACGATATGAAAAACCCCAGTCGATTAACATGGTAGGGTGGAGATGATTGGGGCAGTCAAAAGCTGAATAATTGTCACGAAAACTTAAGAGTACTGACCGCGGATAAAATCCATGTCAATTTTAGTGCTTAGTGAATTGAAGAGTTTGAATTCACTGGTAGATCATTAGGGTGTTGAAAGTATCAAGAAATGTTCTTATCTCTTGATGCAATTTAACAAATTTGAGATTTTTGCCGCGGTAAGTAAAAATTAAGTTAGGGTCTACATTACTGACTATATGGAATACAGCCTACTGTTTGTAACCTGAAGGTCCAATAGGGGTTTCCTCTGAGCAAGCTAAGCGAGCACTAAAAACTGAAGATGTATAATCAACAAACTGACCAGCTAAGCTAACAATAACAGGCCGTGAAGCCCTGAAGTTCCAAGATGAAAATTTTACTTGAGGTTACCGTTTTCCTTCATTTTCTTCAAATCTTTGAATTTTTTGGTTAAAGTAATGTTCGTAATGGGGTCTCTAACGTAAAAAAAATATTGAAAAAAGATTAAATATTGGCGGAGAAATGGAGGTTTTACGTTTTGGCCGGAAGAATTACCCGTTTGATTGACATTCTTAGCGCTGTTTTCTCGAATCATTTTTTTTTACTAGAAGGGGACGCTTTAAAGACCTAAAACTCAAAGGGAATTTGTCCGTTTGCCTTCAAATTTGGACAGTGGCTGGATTAATAACGAAGTGTCTGAATGACCGGCAGCCGGTCAAACTCCAAATTCGACTTCAAATCACTATTATGGCCTTCAGTCCGATTCGGGCTCCCTTTCAAGGGCTTTGTTTTCCTTAGACTTGGTACTACTGAGAGATTTAGTGTGTTTTAGGTTAGGGATTAGGGCTAGGAGTCAAGGAATATGGACGTTTGTTATTAGGCTTCAAGATTTTGACCGGCTGCCGGTCATTTAGACGATTTGTACTTTTATAGTTTATATTAATAAAACTGCATCGCCTTCTTAACGGTTACTTCGATATTTAAGTCTGTAAATGTCGTCTTTTGTTGAAAATATCATAAATTCCTCAGTTTTTCTGAATTTGTCAAGGAAATACCGGACTGCCGGTCATTTAGTGTTTTTACAACCTTGACCGGCTGCCGGCCATTTAGACACAGCCTAATATAACCAACAAAAAAGTGTCTGCGAATTTTTTATTTCCAAATATTTTTTTCGCTGAGAGTGATTTTTGTACGAAATTTCACATTTCTTTACTACTTTTCGAAAATGTGCTGTAAGTTTTCACTGTCTGAAATGAGTATGGCAAAACGCAGACAAGGGTTTTTAGCGCTTTGGGTCCAGAAACTGAGTAACAAATTAAATTAGCGGAGGAAAAAAATTGGCTTTGACTTGTAGCTTTGAAAAGGTGGTTTAGACGCTTGTATTTAGAAGTAGTGAAAAATTCGACAATTCATTTTATTTCAAAATTCTTGGTATAATTGATAGCCAGCTCTATAAGCTTTAATGTGATCCAGGGGTTTAGGTATCTACAGTTTAACCCGGACGCGCTACATCGCTTGGACGCGAGACACCCCTGAAGGTATACGGTAACCATAAGTGTTGTAAAGAGAGCAACCTGGGGATCCAGTGTTATCTATAAACAGTCTATTTTATAGAAAGCGTCTTCTTTAATCACCGAAAACCAAACTGAAATCCTGGTTTTGAAAGTCAAACGGTATGTGTTAACCATATTCGGAGGCAGGATGGCCAAGTGGTTTAGGGCACTGGATTTCAATGCGGTGACCCGGGTTCAAATTCCGCTCTCGCCACTAGCTGGTGTTGTTCTTGGTTCGTGCCTGGTTCAACTCCTCGGTCATCCTTGTAAATAGCCAACTGGTCTGCCTCCCGCCAGTTGGGATTCTTAACTCTGTTGTGTTAATTTGTATTATGTTTCATTGTCCCTGAAAAGCCCCTCTAGGGGAGTGGTCAATTAAGTATTTATTATCTTTATTACCATATTCAGCTTGAATTTTAATGCTTGTACATTCTGTATGTAATCCACCCAAAATATCCAACGTTATGGTTTACGTTACTAACAAGCAAATAGACCATTTTACAATTGTGGCAGAATTACCTGGCCTATGAATGGAAGTGAGGCTGAGGGTGACCTTGTTTTGATAGAAACCTTTCCGCTTTTCTTATGTAAATGCAGACTAGTTAGCATTACAACATGATTTACATTATAAATACAGTGAGGTCTCTATCAATACAAGGTCACCGGCAACCTCACTGCCATTCATAGGCCAGGTCACTGAGCGAACAACTGTAAAATGGCCTATTCCATGATTTTGTATAGAAGGAGAATCTAGGAAAGAAGATGGCATTCAGAGGCTAACAACCTCATTTCCCCTGACATTTTATCTTTTCACTGGCGAATCGTAGCCGGCAAAACTAGGAAAGTAGCTGGTGAAATAGCCAGTCACCAGTGCTTTTTGACAATCCTAGTTTTAAGTACAGTTATCCAAATTTAACATAACCGTGATATATATTACAATTTACGTCTTGGTGAAATGATGTTGCGGTTCCAAAAAACAGCCATACCTGTGAGAGGTTGGAATGGCTCCCAAGAAATTTTTAAACAAAGTGTAGAGATAAATATTCAACTTTTCAGGAGTTGGGTGTAGAAAAATATGGCTATTTTCTCGAAAACTGCACATACTATAGGCTCACTCATTGTGTTTTAGCTCTGTAAATTCAATTGAATTAATTCACAACTTACCGGTAGGTAAAGCAAAATATTTGAAATATTAATACCTGTAATCATCTATAGTCAGTCAAAGAACCAACTGAAACCCTCATACCTCCACGAAAGAGTTTCCCCTTAAAGCTGATGTAAACACTAGTGAAGTGCATTTTGCCTTAACTATCAAACAGTGATGTATAGAATTCTCCATGAAGCAACAAAACAGCTCTAAACATGTTATTTATAAAAATAAAGTGTTGGGTCAGAAACAGTAGCAAGCAAAGAAATGCAAATATAGGAACATCAGAAAACTATGTCTTGTGATATACTGCTCTCAGTAGTAGTCATGTTTTTTAGGAACATTATAGGGCTGCTTCAAATGTCATAAAGAAATCACATGCAACTCAAAACGAGACCAGCGATTTCTGGAATTCCCCTAACATTAATTTGGCAAAATGCCTGGGGATTGGAGTTTGGAGAAATCAGGAATGTTGAAGAAAATATGTTATATTACTGTTTTTTTGCCCTAAATTGCACTCTCCTACCAGCAAACATCCAGCAGAGCAACCCACCTCTTATGCACAAACACTTCTTATTAGGCACACTGCTCACCTTGAATTCAATTAAACTGCACACACACATTATGGATTTGCAGTATCGCCAATGACTTGAAAGCATTAAAAATTATCAACATCCTGTTGGTAAGGTAATAATAATTTAATAATACCAATTTTTCCACTTAAACTGTGCACTGCTGTCACTTGTTAGTCTCCATAGTAGCGTTGCTTTAAAGTCCTGTATTTCCGTAACATATACAATGCCTCCACCTCCTTGATAACATACTCTCCTCTTGCAATTAACATTTTGATCTTTTCAGGATCTGTTTCATCCTTGTTTTTCATAAATCCTCTTTTAAGTTTGCTCTTAAAGTACTCTTCTCCCATTGGATATTCTTTTCCAAGATACAATAACTGGAGAGAGAAAGAGGGAGAGAAAGGAGAGAGAAATCAAGAAACTGCTAATAAGTTAAAACATTTTAAAGCTGATCTTTTTCTTCTACAAAATGAAAACAATCCAGAGAAGAGGCTACAACCAGTTGCAAAATTGTTGAGACATTTCCAATCAAAAACAGCTTTTCTTTATCAAAATCACTGCTGCTAAAAAGTCTGTCACATACAACACACAGCCCCTCCCTCTCCCCTTTTCAAAGTTTTTCCTCCATGTTGTTTCCTCCCTGCTTTGCGGCTTGGCAAATATCGACCACTATTCACCTCCACTTCGGTGAACAATATTATTGTTAATTATTCCATTTTCTCTGATCTATCACTCCCTGGTACCTAGATAGATGTAGGTCACACCATTTTAACTGTCTTTATCCACTTTCATTCATTTTATTGTAGATTACAAGCATTGAAATAATCTGGACACACTCACTCACTCATCCTTTATGTTTGTTTATTCATCATTCAGCCAGTGTACCAGCCAGCTGGTCAGTCAGTATGTCAATCAGTGAAAGAGTCACTGAATGTGGAAAGAAGCTTAAGACAATCATTATCTAGCCTGGTCAATAAGAAAATTCCCGAACCTGCTTGTAGAGACGTTTCACTGCAAATCGCAAGTTATTAGGGCTTGTCATATTAGGCCTGGAAACAAAAAAAAAAATTCGATGGCAACGTCACACAAGCTCAAGGCATCTAAATGTCGTTTGGACGTGAAGTCAAACCAAAGTCGCCTACAGTGCGGTTCCAGAGTATTCTGCAATCCCTTCCCGAAATTGATGGTTGGTAAATACTGAAAGTAACGATATTAAGTCTAACTAGTTCAGCTATATCAATATAACTGCGGATTGAAAAAAGTCCTTAGCTTACGTAACCAATAATTATTGCAAAAGGCTTCAATCTTCAATTTCATGAAAGTTGGCGCTGTACTAACCTCTCGCACGTTCCGACAGAGACCACTCTTTCTCCTATGAGATTACTGTTTTCATCAGAACAAAGCTGTCATGTTAAAGGTATCTGTTCATTTTCACAACTTTTCCGAATTATTATACGACTTCCACGAGTCGTGCAATCTAAAAACAAAATGGCCGACAGCAGGTTGGAACCCAGTCTCTTACAGTCACAGTTATTTATGGTCACACAACAGGTAACGACAGTCACGATGTGACTGGCCCCTTTCACGAAAGAGGCACAGTTTCTCCAGTTAAGGTCAAAAGTGTTACACCCCTTAAAAAATCGCCATTGGCCCTTTACTTTGAAAGTTCAGTCATTTGGAAGACTGCAATGGGCCACAACACAAACAACAACAACATCAAACTTCAGTGCAGGGGGACCTGGACCCATAACACTAATGTGTTACACACCTATGAATTGTAAGCCCCAGCAGGGGGGTGGGGGGCAGACCCAGGGAAATTTGACATTTTCATGGAAGCCACAGTCAAATTCCCCACCCCCAGGCACCTACCGAATGTCAATTTCCCACCCCTGGGATAACTTTTTCTGTCAGAGTCAGGTCTTCCAATATGGCAGCCATGTCAAATTCCCAACCCTTAGCCAACGCGTAGATGTCAAAATCCCTACCCAGGGGAAGGCTCTCACAGTCAATTTCCCATGGGTATCCCCCTTCCCCACGCTGGGGCTTAACATTGATAGGTGCATTACGAATCACTCTTTTACACTTTTATTTTATATATTTTCTTGACAAAAATGAAGTTTATGTTGACCCACAGATAGCAAATTTGCTATTCGCGGCAGGTCAGCCATCAACATACTTTAAGTTACAATATTAAGTAAAGAAACTAAAAACTAAAGAGGTAGGCATTGCATGTTAAATTATGAGGAGAAGCATAACTGGTAAAAAAAGAGCTGCGACTTGGTCCGATGATTGAGTATTGTAGGTATGCATGTGTGATGTTTTAGTAAATAGTTTCACAATAATGATTGGGGCACTCTGATTGTGCATGTCAAGCACTAATTTACTTACGGCTTCATAATATAGGAACGTAACGGGCAGAATTTTTTCTTTGGCAAATAAAGGAATGACATGTGCTCTTCGATCTGTTTAATTTTATTAGCAAACAGTAGATGTGCCATCATAATGTCACATTTTAAGTAACAACTTACAGAATTATTTTCAAAATTTACAAGGCACTGTACAATCACACCCAGTTAAGCTATGGGTTTGGTGTCTGAAACTGAATTGTGTGACTTAATGACATCAAATGGTAGTTTTTCCCTAGACAGCCATTTTCATTTTAATCGTCGGATGGGGATTGTATCCAGAGAGTTCAAAGTTCTCATACTTGAAGCTGTCAATATCTTTTATGTCACCTGTGATCTTTAGGGTTGGGAATGGGCGTGGCTCTCTTTCAAGCTGTTAAAAAAAAATACAAATGATAGAAAAAAGTCACTAAAATTATCAGTTGACATCTGCTGACTTCCAAAACATTCAGCATTCTAGGAGGACCTTTTGAATTATAGTTTCGTGTCTCCTGTCACACAGTTCTGGCTGAAGCAGGTGTAATGCCACAGAAGACAAGAGACTTCATGTTTGATAGAACTCAACATCGATGGCAAACAAGTCACATGACATTACAAGGTATAAATTTCTGAACAACTTTAACCTGTTTTTTCAAAGCTTCAACATGATTCAGGTAAACATGTGCATCTCCAAGAGTGTGAACAAAGTCTCCTGGCTGAAACAAAAAAAAAAGATGAGAAAAGAATCTAGTTGCCTCTCATGTGCTCTACTCGTGTCTGTCTAAATGAGCTGGTGAGAGGCAAGTGACTAAAGATAGGGATGTAGCTATGCATTCAATAATGGTAACCCAACGGTCACCAAAACAAGAGTTTTCCTGGCTTGTTTGGCCATATACCAAACATTAGTTCAAGTTATTTGAAGATCCAACAAGACCTCTCTGAAGAAGAAAGTATTCCATCATACCTTAAGCCCACAAACATGAGCAATCATGTATGTAAGAAGGGAGTAACTTGCAATGTTAAAAGGTACACCAAGGCCCTGGAAAGGAAGTAAAGTATCATAAACCCATTAATAATCTATGAGAGTTAGCAAGTTTATACTAATGCAAAAAATTTTAGTCAGTGAGTCAGTCAGTAGCTCCGTCAGTAAATCAGTGCTGTGGAGCAAGAGGGGAGCAGTGGTCCACATAAGATCATGTTCTTGGGTCAAAACCTAAGAAAGATGGCTCCGTAACCAGACACAAGGACTTGTAGAATAAGAGGGTCCATGTGTACTGACCCCTTTAAAATTTTTTGGTGACCCCAGGATGCCAAAATTTACCTGGAACACTCCAGGGAAGAGATAAAAATTCATATCAAAATAATTAGCTGAATCATTCACGTACCATGTCACCAGACCTTTGATACAGCTGACAAGAGAGCTCTCCATTGCAGACATAGAACTGAACAAATGAGTGACAAGGAGGCAGTGCCATATTCGGCAAGTCTGTTGGTTGGATAAAAAAGCACAAAGTGTTGACAATTTTTGTCATTTAGACTCAGGCATTTGAAATCAAACTTAGAGGTGAGTTGCAAAGCTATGTTCTGGAGAAAAAAAAACTGATGAAAGCCTAGTGGTACTACAGATTCTAGAAATCAGTTGAGGAGAAATAAGCCACTCCAACATAAGAGGTATTATTGCTACAGTTAAGGATGCATTCTAGATACGCATTGATATTGCAAGAGAAAGATAGGCTCTAGCAGATTGTTCACATTGCAGAAGAAGGATGCCTTAGTATTGCAGTTACAAATGCAATCCAGATGTAGGATGCAGTCGAGATTAATTTATCAAGCTTGACATGGACAGAAAGTTGTGGCCTCATTTCCCCTCACATAATATAGGACAGCACTTGTCTGAATATCTGTTCAAAAAAAATTTCAATTAAATTCAAAACTGCAGAACGTTACCAGATGGGTTCCATGCTGTCATGAT
The DNA here is from genome assembly GCA_948470475.1 of Galaxea fascicularis. Classification (NCBI taxonomy): domain Eukaryota; kingdom Metazoa; phylum Cnidaria; class Anthozoa; order Scleractinia; family Euphylliidae; genus Galaxea; species Galaxea fascicularis. The sequence goes on along the minus strand of OX419340.1, from coordinate 30,620,657 downwards.
GATCCGTCGGTCATCTGGGTTGTTTTTTATCTTGTCAATCACATTTGCCAACTGGTCTACACCTTGTCCTTCATAGTTTGTGTGCATGTCAACATATTTAGCACCAAAGTGTCGCCACTGAAAACCATAAACTGGTCCGAGGTCACCCACCTCTCTATCATGTAGACCTGAAAGAAAATATTTCACCAAATAGATGAATTTATCAGGCCTGACAAAGACAGAATGTTCCAATTATGCACATGATTTAGATTAACATAAAACTTGTTTACTCTCAAATGCAGTAGATTATTGAGTTTATTAGTAAAACTGCATCCATTTAACCCTTTCAACCCTAAGAGTGATCAGCATCAAATTCCTCCTTGTAACATCAACGCTTTACAAAACAGAGTAGTCACAAGAATTAAGGACAGAATCATACAAGATGAATTTCCTTAAATTGTATCAATTTCTCTCTAGGGTCAACAAATGAGAATTTGAATTCTGATCTCAGGATTTTAAGGGTTAAAACAGACAAATCATGTAAAGAAGATAACAAAAATGTAAAACAGTATCCATGTTTTAACTATAAGAAAGAGACAGGACCCAAAGATTAGCCAAAGATGTTGAGTTCCTAAAGCATAAGGAGCAAACTGTGTCCAACATTTATATGAAAACACTGGGTTGAATGCAGTGTTGGCTATGAGCAAACAGAAACTATACATCAGGATTCCAGTTCTATACCTTGTTTATCAAGAAATTCTCGAGATCCATTTGCATCCCAGATGTGAACTCCTTTGTCACTCAACTCCTTTGCATTTGTGCACCCACTGACAAACCAGAGCAGCTCCTCCGCTACTCCACGCCAAAATACACGCTTTGTTGTCAGTAGAGGAAAGGCATTATTGCGTAAGCTGAATCTCATTTGGGTGCCAAACATAGAGATCGTACCTGTCCCTAGAGATAATATAAGGGAAAAAGTCGTCGTCAGAATCAGAGTCCCTTGATAGTCCTAAAGAAAAGCAAATTCTTCCAGGTTCGTGCTTTATTTTACCTGTCCTGTCCTCCTTCTTTATGCCATTGTCAAGAATGTATTGAATCAAGTCAAGGTACTGCATTTCATCGTGATGTCTCATTTTCTTGGGTTTCTCTTTCACCTCAGAGCAACAGGATTCGGTATTTTTACTTTGCATATGATTTACTGACAACATGGTTTTTATTTTAATTCCTGGAAATAAAAAAAGAAAGAAACACTGAGGATTCCATGCATTTTTGATCAATAGTTGAGGTATTGCTGGCACAGCAGTTTGTTTCAAATGAGGATTTTCTTTATTCTTTGTATTGTTGGAAGAAACTGTCAAAAAAGTGGCCAAAATGTACCAGTACCGTATATCACAACTCTCCCAGTTCATTAGGGATTGAGTCTCCTGGAAATGGAAAAAATTTCCCAGTCAGTCTCTGATACGGGTCACCAAACATTCCCGTTAAAAACAAGTTCAGGCCTTAAAACAAGAGAAGCTACTATTTCAATCAAAATCTTTCCAAATTTGCAAGAAAGCTGCATTTTAGTGACACAAATTTTTCTTGTCTTCATTGCCCTTGTTGACAGTGGGGTGAGGTTGGGACAATGTTGTTACAAGGGTTGCATGCTGTCTGGACGAGAGCGGGAGAATAGATTTTTTGGGAGGGTGGGGTGGGTACAGAATAGGGGGATAAATAAAAATATATATCTGAATTTCACATCTTCTGTGGTTGACATCTGTGTAGAACGTTAAAACAAATTGTGATAGTTAGTCTGTGTTGTTAGACGATTTTGACACTTCTTGATAATTATTACTTGAAATATCAACTCAATCGTTTACTACCAAGTGTCATGCATCACCTACGACTTTTTGGTCTATATACCAGGTAGTTGATCATTTCCCATCAAGTCTGAATGCCTTTAGGGGCTCATAGTTTGAGGGTACTTCACTTTTCAAAATTGTTTGCACCAGACCCAGCAGTATATGGGCGCTTTCCATTTACACAGAAATTCTGGTTGGGATGTAAATGGAATACACAGTTTTTGGTATGTTCCACTGGAAAATTTTTTGAATAAATGGAACTAGTCCTGTTTTCCCATTGGAAACTTTCCCACTGGAACTGCGTGTTCCATTTACAAGTTTCACAATGTTCTACAAGTTCCAGGCCTTTCACAACCTTTTTTTCGGTGAAGGCTAAACTTCGGAATACCCGGCCACGATTGCGTGACATCAATGTCCTGCTCTCGCCGTCAATAAATATTTGCTAGCATCAAAGTTGCGCCGGCCCGCAGTCAATAAATATTTGCTAGCATCAAAGTTGCGCCGGCCCACAGTCAATAAATATTTGCTAGTTGTACATGCCCACTTAATATTTCTTTTTTTTCTGACTGCGGGAGTGCGGGAGCACTACTTGTATACACACGTAGTATTCCCTTTTTTTCGACTGTGGGAGTGCAGGACTGCGGGCTTTATGATTAGGGAGTTTTAGCAACTAGGACGGCGACGGCAACGAGAACACCACAAAACAATGGGCTTAATGAGCAAAAACAATCATTCTGCACGTGCGTTTTATAGTTTTGCACATTTCTTTGCCGTCATCTGTACAACAACAACGTGAAATCACCAAATTTCATGTTTTCTCGAGAACGTGAACGTATGGAGGCAATTTCTTACTTTAACGCCGTTCATAGCAATTTAGTTCTTGGACAGTTCGTCAGCATTTCCCAAGTTAAACAAATTTAAAAAATTTCGAAAGCGTCACAGAAACGAGAAGTTATATTTTAAAATGACGTTTTCGTTGCCGTCGCCGTCGTCGTTGCTAAAACTTGACTGCGGGACTACGGGAGCGAGAGTTTATGTAACGCAATCGTGGCCGGGTATTCTGAAGTTCCAGACGTTCTTCACCGATGGAATCCCCTTAAATTTTTGGTATATGGACAGCGCCCACAGTCTCGATCACACCCTAAAATCTAAGCAGTTTTTCCATTACTGGCTAAGGGGAACAATAGTGAAGTTTAGCGGGAGTTTAGGAAGAGAATTTGCCATGCACGATAATTTGGCGCGCTACATAATTATGTGTCCTGTCTAACGAAGAGGAAGGCCTGTTCTTCGATTTAATTTTAGAACGTTTCACAGTTAAGACTGTCTGGTGCATTTTTGTTGCATTCTGAACGCTATGTGTCGCTACTGAAAGAACGGAAAAGCAATTCTTACCTTAGTTCAGCAGACTATCACAGGACGATCTCCGAGAAGAATCTTCCGTTAATTTTCCCGCGCAACCTGGTGTAAGATCATTTTTAATGTCCCGGTATTTTATAGCCTGAGTGTGAGGCGTTTCTAGGGTGGGCCGCCGGGTGGGCCTGATACTCAGGCTACGGGGTCGGGGGCGGGCTCGTCAAATAAGAACAAGCCAACCTCGCCAGAAAAGGAATTGGAGGGGGATTGGTGTCATAAATTCAAACATGGCGGACGGCTGGGGGGAAGGATGGAGAAAGGGCCGAAAACATCGTGATCCATTTCCCGAAATACCAGGAATGCCAAACAGAAGTGAGCTCATGAAGCCTTTGATCTTTCCAAACAGTCAGCGCGGTTTCAAGATATTCACTGTGGTTGCTACCATAGGTGAGTTAACGTGCTTTCCAGCACGCCCGGCGTCACCTCTGTGGCGATTTGCTGCGATTTGATTGATTCGAGGTTTCGCATAGAGAGCTGCTACGAAGCTCAATTCCTTTCAGGTTTGGGGGTATGCTGCACCAGAAAAGCTATGGTGGATTATAACCAAGAACATGTGGTTATATACTGAAGTTACCTGGCGTGATTAATCGTTTAAATTTATTGATAATCGATAACAATCGATGGCGATCGATAACAATCGATTGATATCAGAAATCGATGGCCAAAAAATAATTGTGATTTTTGATTGCCATCACTTGTCAATGATCGCCGTGGATGAAAAAGGTAAACTACAGTCATTCATAATATAATCGATGATGATCAATGACAATCAATAACACTTTGAAGACTCAAGTGTGTGATTATCGATTAGTCATTGATTGATCGATAGCAATAATTGGTAACGATTATTAAAGTTGACTTCCGATAACTCGAACGCCAAGTGGCTTGGCTTAACTTGCTTCTTACTTGAGTTGCCTCACTCCTTGATATTCTCCTTGTTCTTTCATCAGGAGCTTGTTTGTACTGTATATTCATTCCAGAGTATAAAGGAGATCACATCTTTATGCCAGTAAGTGAAAGAACCAGTCTAAAGCTGTATTGAGGAGGAAGACATGTTACAGGTTAAATTTGATCTCAGGTCATTTTTGATTTGACCTAGGTCAAAATGAAATTCCTTTGTCTTCTCATGAATAATTAGGGTTATGGGACAAACAAGTTTCATTTTGACCTAGCTATGAAGGAGTATGAGTGGATGGCGTAGCAATCCAATTTGATTACGTCATTTGCAAGATTGGGCAATTTAAATTCACTTTACTGAATAATAATAATTTTTTTGTCTGGGCTATAATTATTAAGCCCAGACAAAAAAGTAATTTTTGGTTTTTATGTGATGTCATCAAAATTTAAAAATAAGGAATTGTCAATCCTTTTGAGATTTCAGTTTAGTTATTAGGACATTTGAAGACTTATCTTTTTACAAATTTTCAATTTGATAGAGTTTTTCATCTTGTGATAAAGCAAGGTTGAATTTCTAAGCTTTTGTGTGACACAACATTAAAATGGTGACCAAGAATGCTGTCACATTGGTTAAAAAAAGTGACTTATCCACTGAGGGTTTGCAGTCCGAACAGTCCTTGTTTGAGATTAAGTACTCATATAGATGTTTATGAGCCCTCAGAAGACAACTACCAGCTTTTTATAGCAAAACTCGATGATATATGTTTTTGTCAGCTTCCAGCCGCCATATGTGTGCCCCTCAGAGGGACACAAATGTGGCGTCTCAATACAAATCCTTATAAATTTGAGTAAAACATTTCTTTGAATGTCTCCCGTACCAAACATTGCACAGACCTGAATCCTTGCAAGACTGTTTGAATATTCATCTTCTTTTATCTCTCTGATTCTTGGCTTTATTTGTTGAATGGTTTTGAGGATGGTGTTCAGTAATATTCATAGGTTTTGCTATGTAACAACAAGTTTTCTGGTTGTTCAAGTTTCCAACATTTAACACAGAGTTTCTTAAAAAACACTTAGAATAATAGATGTGTACGCAGGGTGAAAGTAAGCATGGTGACCCCTAGCCTCCTACACAGACCTTCTTTTCGCTCATCATGCAATCTTTCCTCCCCAAGATTGTGTGACAAGCCAAAAGAAAGTCTGCATAGGAGGCTAGGTGACCCCATCTTTTTATTGCATTTTTATCAATGTCCTATGCGTGGTTATCAATTATTATTGAATAACAACAATTACAATTGTTTACTTTTTCTGTCAGATTAGACAGTGGGTTCATGAACAAAAAGGGAAGATATTGAAAATAACACCTGAGAATGAAGAGTATGTGAAACAACGGACTGCTGAACTTGCAGCAAAAGCTGAAATGGCTGCTAAACAAACTGTTCAAGATACAGTGAAAGAAACTGTGAAGTCATAGACCTCTTTCATAATGGCGGCCAAATAAAATATTCTTTTGTTTTAATGCTGATAAGCCTTTCTAACCTCGCTGCTATGTGCAAAATACAAAAGAATGTTTGCGCTAAAATGAGGCCAGTAAGTCTAATTAACATGGATACAAAAGAATAATATCATCGGCGACCATTATGAAAGTGGTCTATGAGTGAACATTCTGGTCAGTTACAATCTTGTGGACAGAACCTGCAAATGAGCACCAAGCAAGGGTTTTCTCTGGAACATATGATTACCTTGCAGACATATCAAGGTTCTAGAGAGCTTAGTGATGGTTACAGCAAGTAATTACTGCTAAACTTACTTTTATTCAGAGATGTGTGACAGTCATCAACATTTCTTAAGCTTTCTAGGAACCAGACGCATGTACAACTTCCAACTTCATGAGTTTTAACGATACCCAGTATGATCGTTATTTGAGTTTGTGGATGAGGTATTCAGGTAAAAGCGATTTTGTGTGATAAGAGAACATTTTTAGGAGAGAGTTAGGGCAAATTAGAGCTCTCAAAGGGTGATTATTCATGAAAACAAAAATAGTTCCTTTGTGTTGTCTCCATGAAAGACTTACATTTTTTCAAAGAAAAGTTCCACAAGCAAATGCTTCTTCCCCGGGGGGGGGAGGGAGGGGGTATTCAACAGATGCTTGGGTAGGGAGGTGTGGTGCGGGCGCTCAAACCCTGACCCTGTTTAAGACTCAAATGTCTGATCCCATTTAAGACAGAATTCAGATTTTTCAGACCCTATCTAAGACAACATATAAACAAAGACAACGTTTTGCGGTTACCACTTATCTTTTTTGTAGTGTAATATATCAAAGGCAAGAGAAGCCCCCACCAACAACTGTTTGTTTATAAGCTTATCCTGTTCAAACCAGCAGGTCATGTAGTGATACCCTGACAGAAAGTGATGAAATCGATACCCCATCCCCTTCTTGGGGGGCTTGTTACGTGAAATTTGTTGAATGTTTTACAATATTTCACCGCTTCGTGGCTCGGTAAATATCCACCACTTTCACCGACAATGAGGTGAATAATTGTTTTAGTATATACCACACAAACTGAATAACTAGCGTGTATTCAGATAACTTCCTCTTCGGAAACCGAAACGGAAAGACAGTTTGTTTCTCTCCGGCTGCTCGGAGGTGAATACTTCTTTGCTAATCACCTCCGAGTTAACCAATCAGAACGTGTGAAAAGCGCTATTCACTTGTATGGTATATACTAATAAAGATTATTCAACACCCATTAATATAAAATATAAACCATTAATATAAAGTTGCCAGGTCTGCCAGAGAGTTAACACCAATTTTCCAGACACTCCAACTCCAACAGACAGCTATAACTTGCTCCTGCGTTTCGCGCATTCACGATTCACGCATTCACGCATTCACGCATTCACGAGAAACTTTGCAAACAATTATGTACATTACACATTTATAAGCCCACCTGCTCAAAATCATGGGTAATTTCCCTTTTTGTTAACCGCTTCCACGTGATGGGTCCACTGAGTTTCCGTTTTCGGTGCATTTGTCATATTTATTTCGGTCGTTTACGGAGGAAGACCTTTATTGGGTTAAATTTCGTTTTCAAGGCATACTTTAAGA
>OX419340.1:30578418-30595918 GCA_948470475.1 Galaxea fascicularis | reverse complement strand
TATACTTACATTTGTGCTTTCGTCGTTTCTTTTCCACTGTCCTCTTTTCTCTCAGCAAAACGAAACAAAACTGAAGCTAACTGACTAAAAACGGTCTTTGGATAAAGTGCGCGGCTGGATTGATAGTCTAGTGATGAACTTCGATCCCGCTAATGACAAAAGCGGAAATCATAAAGCGCTTGACCTTAACAAATCTCGGGTCGTGATAGGCCGTAAAAAAGGTTAAATGTTAATCGGCTTTAATCCATAACTAAACGTGTTACCAGGTGACTGTTGTAATGAGAGTAGCACATGATTATCAAGTCTCGGGCTCGAATTTTTTCAGCACAGGGTCTCGGGCTCGGATTTTCGAAAATTCTTTAATCTCGGTCTCTCGGATTTTTAAACAAGGGTCTTGGCGTCTCGGCGAGTCTCGGATTTTACCATTCGCCATCCCTAATGAATTGCTTTGGTGATAATCAGTATTGATTAGGTAATTAAAATTATTGATGCAGACACTGTATTCAGCTTTATAACATTCAGTGTTAAAAAAATAAACATTTTGTGAGTGCTATGATTGTTTAACTGCTGGCTGTATTTATGTTGTCTGTTTATTCTTTGTCATTTTTCTTTTATTATTTTGGGACAATTTGTATGTGTTTGTAAATTTGGTGGCGAGTAAATTATATGTGTCTGGATAACTGTTTTCTGCATTTTTGATGTTTTTACCTCAAGGTCAGTTGGTGCAATAGGTTCTGCAGTTATGGTCAACTCTTCAGTGTTTTTAGTCTGACTTGGTTATGAACACAGTATAAAGCAAATAGGACAGGATAATTGAATGATAACGTATGAGTATTTTCCTTACTGCAAATTAGAAACCACTAATTACCACAATAAGAATGTGTTTTCTCGTGAATATTTTGTGGCCATCCTTGGCACATTATTAGCGAGTTTTATCAATAACTGATTGTTCATTACTTTGCTGTTTTGATTTTAAAATAATTGTTAATGGATTGTTCCCAGTTTGTAGTCTTTTACTTTGTGAAACCACTCAAGGGACATCTTGGCAATATGAACCAGATCAAAAGCCTGATAAAATATTTGACCAATCAGAGACACTATTTAGCAATAGCACGATTTTAAAACAGAAACAAATGGCTTGGATCAAGGGTAAAAATGGGCCTTTAATTTGAACAAACAAATAGCCAGTGAGCCCTTGTAAGTCTAACTGGGGACTGTTAGTCTTGCAGAAGCACGCCCTTCGTTTGATGCATTTCTTTCCTAATAGAGATAATATTCTTTCTTTGTTCATTATTTTCTTCTAATATCTTACCAATTAATTTGCTTTACTTTGAGACGGTTTCAATCTTTATGCATGTTGCCTGTGACTCTGTACCTTCAAACCTTAAAAATCTCTTCCACTCTTCAAATCAAGTTCAGTCCTATAACACAAGGTTCTCATCAGCTGGTAATTACTATGTCAAACCATCCAGAGCAAACGTAATGCAGGATTCTGTCTCTAAATTAGGGCCAAATATATGGAATTCTCTGAATAACACTACATGTGAGCTCCCTTGTAGGTGTTTTAAACAGAAATCCACAATATGTTTCTGTCTTTTCTGGCTTCTGAGGATATTTGTAACATTGATTCACCTACCATTATTCAGAAACTTACATCAACATTTTCCCAATGACTTCCAATGCTAATTCTGCTGTTATTTTTTTATATTAAAATTGCATGATGGGTACTTTTGTTGTTTTTTTTTGGCACTTGCAATGTATGCCTCTATTACTTTTCCACATGTTATGTTTTAATGACTATATTTCATTTATTTTCTTTATATTTTTGTGCAAATGCGACAAGCTGTAATGAAAACTGTCTCTCTTCTGTCGCTTCCCCCCTTGACTAGCCAATGCTATTTGCTGGAAGCAACCGTTTTGTGTTTATCTTTTGTGAGATAGTAAATTTAGTAAATAAGTTGAAAGCTGAAGTTGTTATTTGTGCCATTAAAATTTCCAGAGATGCTGGCCCTAAGTGTCCGGTCGATAACGTGCATTTAGACAGGAGTCAGGTAATATTACATTATCTATTTACCACCAGACAAAGTTTGTCAACTTTCTGCTGGCTTATGTTTGAATTAAACAGTGAAAATTAGGCAAGAATGCAGTGGAAGGTGAGGTAAACTTGTATGCAAAAATGGCAAGTCATGACATGAGGTGATTGGTGTCCAATGAACCTCACAGAACATAAGGTTTAGCTACCATTTTGAAATTTGAAAGTTTCAAACTGAAAAGCACCTGTGACAACTGTGTGTTATCTTTTTGTTGGTTGTCAAAAACTAATACAAAACTTTGTCTGGTGGCAAATGTACAAATGTTATACTATAGTGAAGAGAGATTTCTGTGGCTCCTATGATTTCATTCATGTCCTTATTAGTAGGTTGCAACTGAGATCTTTATTCCTCTGATTTTTTCATTTCTCTTGTGTATTGTTCTTTTACCTCCCATTTTAGTTAGTGTACAGTACTAATCTCAGGGGCCTCAAGGCAGAAGCGCAGTTACACATAACATTCTCAGTTTAAACTTCTCCCTACTGGTATACTTGAAAAGTACAGAATTAAAACTTAAGATGCAATTTCACATTTGAGTGCTGATCACATAGAAACTTGTGCAGTATTAATGATACACATGTGGTTCCACTGATGCCTCATGATTTGGTTGATGTGAACTTGACAGTAAATGTTTGGAAAGAAGACACAGCGTCTTTGAAGACACATAAATGGAAAGACGAATCATCTAAGGAATACTCAGCAGCATAAACAGTGGAATAATTTGAAATCATTCTTGGATTGTTGCATCATCAAAAGTAAAAGGATTCTCAGTGTTAGGGATATATCATACAGTCCATGGGAATCCTTGGTTAAGTTAGGTCCATCTTGTTCACGTTTAACTGCAGATTTGGGCTGTTACTATTGTTCAAACGGATGTAAATATGCAAAAGTAGCTGGGGATTCCAGTGGTTGTGGTAAAGTCTGTTTGCTGTTTGTATACCAAAGAAGCGGTAAATAAAACTCAAATTGAGCGAGGAGAGTCCTTGGCCCTTGACGAGAATACTTTCATGAAATGTTGAGAAACCAGTACAGTTGGAAGTCAACAAATGATCAAGGTAGTAAGGTGAAGAGAAAGTTGATCGCATTTGCTTTACAGAACAAAACAATGGCTTCTCTGAATATATGTTCTTAATTTTGGCAATGTGATATAAACAAACTTGCATGTTTAATTCCACATTGCTGAGTATCTCACTAAATATGGTGAGAAGTGAGAGAGAGATTATTTATTGTAAATTGTCATAATATTTATGACATTGTGTTTTTGGTTATTCCTAATATTCATAAGGGAGTGGGCAAACTCAAGCAAATGAGTTATGTTTTCAAACTGATCTGTAATCACTGTTATTTATCTTTTAAATTAAAGCTACACCCTGACAATTTTGCTAAGCGGGAAATGTTATCTCATGGTGTATTCTGCCAACTGAGAAAACAACATGGCTGTCCATGGAAAGGCCCTCTTGGTTCATTAGAGGTATGTATATTGCTTTGAAGCTGTTTTGTAAAATTCGGTTAAATTTATCAACTGGGTTGATGTAGCGTAAATTGACCACCATAAATAGACTGAAAAAGCTAACATTGTAAGTTTCGGCTCTTGACATTTTGAGCACTGACCCTTTCAATTCTGTGTACTCTAACAAAGGGCAAACACTTGAACAGTCAGAAGTTTGAATCATGCAACGTTTTCCTTTCTTCCCTCCCTGCTTTGTTTGTTTGCTTGTTTGTTATCATTGGCAGCAGTATTTATGCGCCTTCTCACATGTCTCTTCTCTTAATGGCTGAAATATTCAACCAATTAATTTGCTCTTTCTTAGGATCATATGAAGGAGTGTGAATTTCTTGATGTCACCTGTCCCAAGAATTGTGGTAAGAAAATGAAAAAGGGAGATCTCAAAGAACATTTGGAAAAAGAGTGCCCTAACAGAACAGTCCCTTGCAACTACTGCAAAGAGGAGGTTAAGTGGAACAGCCTGGAGGTTTGTTAATGTACTTCAATCTACTCTTACAGTGCAACGCACCTTACTGTGGCCACCCAACGAATATTTTTACAAGTCAGCCACTGATCAAGGTATGCCTATTTGATTGACAGACACGCCTCCGTAACAACCAAATGGAGGCGTGTCTGTCAATCAAATTCGCATACCTTGACTTGCTAACTTGTAAAAATGTTTGTTGGGTGGCCACGGTAAGGTGCATAGCATTGTAATTTGCTCCAGATTAGCCTACAGACTGGTTGGTTTTGTTTTGAATGTAGGTTTGTATTTTTTGAGCTGGCAGCTTAAATTACATGTATAAGAAATGGGGTTTAGTTTGTACATTCCCTGCTCACTAGCTTGGCTGGACATATTTAAGTCGGATTTTTTGAAGGTGCCAAAGTTGCCTTTCTGATTGTCATTAAGAGCTACAACCTCATTTGTAACAGCTACAAGACAGTTTGTCTGTTCTGTGTTTCCTGACAGATCTGCATGTTTCACATAAAATAATGTAATTAAGTTATTTTGGTAAGTAACAGATCTGGGTAACTGAAGTAAAACAAAAAAAAAAATTACCATCCGAAAAAGTGGGGTCGCTAAAGCCCCCCCAGCCCCACCCCCAGGGCGGTGCCTGAGATCATACCGTAAATCCTCTGTTAAACTCCTGTTAACCTCTTCTCTCTTGCCCCTCCGTGACCTTTTTCTTGACAGCAAGATACAGTGATTGACAGACATTGCGATCATGTGAACTGATCAAAGTACCATTCGTCCAGGTGCAGGAAGCTTAAAACACACAGTTAAAAGTTACCACTTCACTTCTTGCCTCTTTTTGGCTAGTCACGCACAGGGAGGTAAGATTGCGTGACGAGCCAAAAGAAGGTCTGCGTAGGAGGCAACCTCTCAGGGTGCCCACAAGAGTTGAGAAAAAAATAAATTAAGAAAATTGAATTTTTGGCAAACATTGATTGTTTCTTGTGGTTTTCTAGTCTACGTGCGCATTCTGTTGACATTTACGCGACAACACTGTAGTCGTGTGAAGAGCCAGTTTTTGCGCGAACGTAATGAGATTTCCGCTACTGAGCTATGTGTACCTACGTATATAAATTTGACAAGGGAGGCAACTCTTTCACGATAAATTTTGACCAGACTCTGAAAAACAGCTTTGAACTCTTGACTTCTTCGCCACTTTGCCACCAAATTTGACTCCAAAGGAAGATGAATAATTTGTGAATACTCTCACCTGTTAGAATCCCGAGAAGAAATAATTCTGGCGTGGAATTTTAGCTTACTTTCCGATGTTTTGCGCGGTGATTGTTTTCGGAACAGCTGCGGCCAGTTACCTTGGCACACTCTTGACAGATTTACTTGCCACCAAGAGCGACATGCTGCCTCTCCCTCCTTCTCAAAGATGTTTTGCTCCACAGCTGTAAACCGTGAACTCCTCCTGTTGAGGCACAAATTTAGCGAGAATGGAAATCAAATTTGTTGCCAAACTCTAGCTTCTAAGGAATCTTGTGAGAACCTTGCTGGTGGTAACGCGCGACAAATGAGCAGAATTTGGCGGTTTACAGCTGCTGCGCAAAACATCTCTGGGGAGGAGGGAGAGGCAGCATTTTGCTCTTGCTGGCAAGTAAATCGGTCACGAGTGTGCCGAGGTAACTGGCCGCAGCTGTTCCGAAAACAATCACCGCGCAAAACATCGGAAAGTAAGCTAAAATTCCACGCCAGAATTATTTCTTCTCGGGATTCTAACAGGTGAGACTATTCAGAAATTATTCAGCTTCGTTTGGAGTCCAATTTGGTAACAAAGTGGCGAAGAAGTCAAGAGTTCAAAGCTGTTTTTCAGAGTGTGTTCAAAATGTATCGTGAAAGAGTTGCCTCCCTTGTCAATTTTATATACGTAGGTACACATAGCTCAGTAGCGGAAATCTCATTGCGTTCGCGCAAAAACTGGCTCTTCACACGACTACAGTGTTGTCGCGTAAATGTCAACAGAATGCGCATGTAGACTAGAAAACCACAAGAAACAATCAATGTTTGCCAAAAATTCAATTTTTAAATTTTTTTTTCAACTCTTGTGGGCACCCTGTGTTGTCACATGAACCCATTTTTAATGGCCTAAGCTCCCAGGAGTCTCCTTTAGCTCATTGGTAGAGCATCCACACAAGTGGTCAGAAGGTGATGGGTTCGACTCCTGTCAGGAGAACAGGACAGTATCAAGACAGTGAGGCGAATGACAAACCGCACACGGAACTCACAGTGTCTGGTTTTTCTGTTTTATTCTCGGTGAAATACCTCACTAGAAATCTTGAAATTCTCGTTGAAACTCTCTCAGGAAAACTCGCCCTTTTTTTTTTCTTGTCCCGTCCGGTTCTAACATGCTTGCACATGTTCGTTACCTTATTTGGTAGTGCTATCAAACGCCACGAAACTTTGAGGGGTGGGGTCGGTAAAAACTCTCATACAACAGTATCCATTGATTACATCTTTCACAGTATTTTTCCCACCCACCCTCTTGGGATCTGTGTCAGTATCTGGGTAACTGCACACCTACCCTTCCTCTACCTCAACAAATTGTAATAAGGAGCCTGTTTACATGGAGTGAGGGTGCCCCGGCTAACCGGGTTCGTTGGCTAGGAGGGTTAAAACATAGCCCGTCTTTACATGCAACTCACCTAAGCGGGATAGTCAGAGGGGCTATCTTTTGAGCTGCCGCTAAGCATAACAAACAAGATGGCGAACAAAAAAAAAAAAAACGTTTTGGCGCAAGTTGTAATTTTTCTATCACTCGTTCCGCTAACGGCCGCTTTTCAGTATCGAAGGCTATTGTTTTGCACTCTATCAATTGAGCGTTGCCACGGTACTAGAGGCAGTAACGTCAAAAGCCGCCTTGGACTATAACGCTGAATACAACGGTGTTCTTACCTTGGCTAGCCGAGTGCCTTGGCACTGCCCCGGGCGGGCAGGTAGACAGGGCGCCCCGGAAGTTGGGTTACCCTGTCTAGCTTTTTAACGCCTCAATGCATTTTCGAAAGAAACGCAGGAGAAGTTGGCTCTCTCAGGGTAACTCGGTTAGCCGGGGCACTCTCCCTCTATGCAAACAGACCCTTAGTGTGAAATGAAAATGTTGGGTCAGTGGAGGGGGAGATACACAGTTTCCCAGATACTGACATTGATCCCCGTTTTGTTCCTGAAGCAGAGGGTGGTACTCCTCTTCCATTTCGCTAAATTATATAAGCTCCACCCCCACCCGTTGATTTTCCCCTTGGAGGGTCTCATGGAGGGTTTACGTCATATCAACATTTTGTGACGTCATGATTCTGTTCATGCGCTTTATCAGTTTTCACTGTGGTGTGTTTCGTCAAACCACTGATGAACAAAAGTTTTGTGGAATTTTCGCAGAATGGCTTGCTGATCCTACAAATACAGTCGTAAACTAAAGATTTGGGGAGACTCACTGAAAATGGCACCCTGAGCTAATTACTGTAGTCCGGGAAGAGAATCAAAATTGTAGTGGTTGGAAAAAAAGAAAGATAGAAAAGAAAACCTACTTCTTCAATTGTAAAGAATATGGAGTGCATTTAAGAATTGTCACTACACAAAACAGCAGCCATTCTGCACATAGCAAAAGCGCGGAGGATTGCTTAATGATATTTATCTCTCGTCTATCTCAAGTAAGTATTTTGATAGCCTGTGTAGCAAGCGTTTCCGTGCGGTTTTCGGAGGCAGTTTGGTTGCGTGGGGAATGGGGCGAGAGCAAAACAGAGATGTGAGGGGGGAGGGGAGGAGGGACGAAGGTAACGCTTACCTGCAGACTCCACGATTCTGCAGCACGGCGTTTGCCCACGAACGCGTCGATCTGATTGGTACGCTGTCACCATGGAGAGGAAATAATTTCTCAAGTTGTTTACAACACTTATCACGCAAAAAAACCCTCTGTGACCCAGACGTTTCTATTTTCGTTTTCGTGTGCGGCGATCTTGCCGCAAAAAAATAACCTCTGCTCAAAAACTAAATTACATGTAAAACCAAAACAGCGACGGCGGATGTTCGATTGGGGACGGTTGTTATAACGCCTATTATTTATATTTAATACATACATCCCGGTTTATAGTGGCTGTGAAACATGCTTAAATTTTTCATATGCTGCACCAGGAATTAAACCAGACCACAAGATTGAGGTTTAGTGGCCGCTGTTTCACAAGCTGAAAATGTAACACCATCGCTTGCTTCCGAAAATATTCTCGAGCAGCTCGGTGCGTATGACTAAACTTGATTGCACTTGAAAATCAAAACGTCGAAAACAGTTTTTCCTCAGTCAAAAACGGACAACGCTTTCTGAAGCAATCGTAGTCGTTCGCTTAAAGAGCGTACTCTTTCTTTGTCGTCTTTGTTGCTATCCGACGCAATAAAATGTTCACACTTTCGATGATCAATACAAATTTGCATAAATGTCATCATCGATTCTACTCTCAGTCTCTACCAACTGTCTTGGATTGGATTCGTGTCTTCTTCTGAGAGATGGCTGGATAATACTTGTTCGCTAACCCAGTTTGAAAAATGAAGGGGACAAAATAATTAAAATCCACAACATTTTCGGTAGCACTCTACAAGGAATTGAGAAAACTTCAACGTGGCTGTTCGGAACTCTTTCTTCAAGCAGATTTTTAACAGACGCTGCGAATGTTGGCGTCGCAATTTTGTGCAAATGTCAGTCGCATCTGTGTTTGGGTCCTGGGTGGTGGTTGCCAAAGGTTTATATGATCCGGCGAACGGAGAAGCGAAAAATGCTTTGTTTATTTTTTTGAATTAGCAAGGCATTCGGAAATCGGCTTTCGAAAACGCCACGGAAACGCTTGCTACGCAGGCTAGTATTTTGAAAACGAAAAGGAACGTTTTAGTTGCTAAATACTACTCTGGCTAGTAAGCATAACAGCTGGTTCGTGGTGTCTTTTCCTCCTAGCCTGTCTGCTTTGTGCCGAGTTGTGCAACATTTCTCATGATCCAACAACCAGTTAAAACCTGCAAACGTTGGTGAAGGAGTGAAATCAAGCAGTATCGGTCACCTGGTGTCAGACTACGGTGAAGTCGACCTCAGCTGTTTTTAAACATGTCACGAGCGTAACATCTCGTCCTGGTTGTACAGCTTTGAATATTACAGTAGCTGTCGACGTGCGCCTCCTGTGTATGACGTAGCTCTTATTTTGAGCCCTTGGAGGAGGGAAACCCAACAAAATATATCAAACGTCTTATATCAAAAGGAATAACCTTCACGTTCCCAAGGATCCAAGATATGACTTTCAGAAGCATGCGACAAAGAAAAAGCTGAGAAACAGTTCCAATATGTTGAAGATATTATTCGTCGATCTAACAGCGCCCATCCTCTTGAGTCCAGCAGGCGCGTTTGGGATACTTAAGCACACCGAATCTGATTCCTCCCACGTCCACTCCTCCCTTAAAACACAATGAGAACTTGATGTTTGATCTATTTACATGAGAATCGCTGCTCAGCCAACGAGCCATTCCGAAAGACCCCATTCTCCATCCTACAATGCTTCTCAGGTTTAACATGTCTAACAACGGTGTTGTAAATGGCCTTAAGAACCTAACAAGCCACAAGGCGGTTGGACCTGACGAACTAGGTGAACAGTTATTGATCAAGTATTACAGGAGATCTTTACCAAGTCCTTAGTAACCCAAACTTTGCCTGACAACTGGAAGAACGGCCATATCACAGATCTTTCGGAAAGGGGATAGGGACAGACCTGAAAACTACAGACCGCTCTCACTAACCTGTTAATGCAGCAAAATCCTGGAGCACATTACTAGCATCTTGATGTTTATGTAATTGAATACGTTATCCATTACTACACAGTTTCCGCAATCGCAGGTCTTGTGACTCGCAGCTCCTCGAGTTTGTTACACATCTTATTGATGATTCCCACAACGCTAAACAAACAGATTTATCGTAATGGACTTCTCCGACCCTTTAATTGAGTCGCATCTGACTTACTAGTGAAACTTGAATATTACTACTGTTACCTTGTACTGCCTTGAACTGGCAACAACGCGTGGTCGTTATCGGCCTTGCACCCTTTCTTACTTTGCAGTAACGACCTTTCTTCTAGTATCAAGTCAAACATCAGGTTGTTCGCAGACGATACCATCATGTATCTATCCATCAACGGACCGGACGACTGCCAGCAGCTCCAGCGCGATCTAACATTGCTGGAAAAGTACGGACGAAGCATGGCAAATAGATTTAAAGCGTACAAGTGTGAAGTACTTTGTGTCTCCCGTGCACAGGCTTGGAGTGCAGTACAACGGCTCACACAAATGGTTGAACTCTGCTGCACCATTTACCCAAGATGGAAATTAAGGCGATACCACCTCTAGGGTCTCCCTCGAGCAACGACGAAACAACTGTTGTTTGTGTCACTGATCAGTTAATGAACTGTTTGGCAAAAGAAGAGATTGCAAATGAGAAGTTGATATCCCTTCTAGAACTCCTTGAGAATCTAGGAGTAAGCAAACTGAAAATCGGCACAGATCTGGGCCATCTCTTCGGGAACTTTTTATCACTCTTGGAGAAACCAGTCAAGAAACAATCCTTCATAGCATAAAAAAGGCCAAGAGTTTTGGAATGCTTGCAGACGAGGCTGTAGACATGGCTCTCTTAGAGCAGTTGATTATTTTCGTAAAATATGTTGGCCCAGAAGCCGGTGAAGCAAGAAGAGAGTTCGTAGCGACTAAGTGTCTCGACAGCCCCAGCGGAGCAAATGCAGTGCAGATTACTGGGAAAATCCTTAATGTTTTACAAGAGTGTTACCTGCAAGTCGGAAACTTGAAATTAGCGATGGCACAAGTGTCATGACTAGAGAACACAATGGCGTAGATGCCCGACTTAGAAGAATCAACAGAGTTATGTTGAACTTCCATTGTATCTACCACAAGTTAGCCGTTGGCTGTGCAAATGCAGGAGGCAGTGTAAACTACATCATGGAAGTGGAAAAGCTACTAAAGGAAACTTGGAAGTTCTTTGAGAACACTCCAAAACGCACGAGAATATTCATGAAAGCTCAGGG
Organism: Galaxea fascicularis; assembly: GCA_948470475.1. NCBI lineage: Eukaryota > Metazoa > Cnidaria > Anthozoa > Scleractinia > Euphylliidae > Galaxea > Galaxea fascicularis. Next base: position 30,584,773 of record OX419340.1, on the reverse strand, counting down.
GAAAGTTCATGATCTTACCCTAACAGATAGGGCAAAGAAATTTAAATGAAAGCTTGCTGAACTTGTTGGTTGTCCTTGGAGCAGAGCGTTAACAGCGTGTTTGAGACCTACATGGGATTGCTCCACACTTTTGAAGAGCTTGGTAGAGAAGATGAAGACGGTAAAGTTTGTGGCCACCATTTACATCCTAGAAGAGGTTCTGTCATGTCTATCTACTTAAAACAAAACGTCTCGTGCTAGTGCTCTTAATTTTTCCCATTTAGCACCGCAATTTAGCACACTCGCGCAAACCTGGAAGTAGCCAGCCAGTCACCTCTAAAAAAGCTGGAAGAGGACATCAAGGATGATGGGAGATTAGGTATCCTGGAGTTGACCCTGATCTACAATGACATGTAATGTAACCGAGTAGGAGTAGAATCGAGTATCGATTTTCCACTCGATTATGGGGCTGCTTTCCATTGTAAAAACCGACCGCTCAGAGAACTCGGGACCAACTGCTGAAAAATGGAACGACATATTCCGATGGATGAAACCTATTGCCCATTCTCCCGCACGGTACTTTGCAAAACCAAGATGGAGGACTTGAGTGTTGTGCTCTTTGGTGAAGATTCTGAAGAATCCGAAATCCTTAATGAGCTTTTTGAAGAGTCCGATGACTTGTTACTCTTAGGTGCAGAATCTATCTTTATGCGAAGAGATCTGAATCGTGTACTCGGCTATTTTGAGGCCACAGTACCGCTGTTTAGTTTATGGGAATTTCAAAGCCATTTTAGACTAACTCGAACTACATTTAAGAGCGTAAAGCGTAAAGCGTATACCTCCTGACTTTCCCAAAGGATCAACCTCGACGTTTGAACCGTTGAAAAACAAAAACGCGGGGAGATGCGTGTAAGACTTAATATATTACCACGAAACAACAAAATTTTCGTAGAGACGTACCATCGCGGAACAAGAATGCATTAATAACTCTGATAAATCTGTCGTTTATTCACAAATTCAGCATTGATAACAAGAAGACTGCATGCTCGCTATGTCGGCCATGATGGGTCGAGCAAGTGACAGAAGAGCGGTACTGGGAACAAGAAACTTGGTATTTCGGGCAGGATATTCCGACTGGAATATCAGGACCACCTCCAGAGGTGATCCCAAATATTCGGTCATAAAAAACCGAAACGGACCTTTCCATTTGATTTCCGACCGAAATTTCCGGAATCTTTGACACAATGGAGTTCGTTCAGGTGGAGGTGAGATTTGGTTCAGGTCGTGAAAACTCAAGGGAAATCTGTATTTTCAGAAGTTTCACAAAGAGTCTGGTCATGTATTCTCGGATGTATCATTAAAGACTATGGTCGTTTACAACATTTTGGTGCCGAGTCCCGGGAAATGACACTGGACAACACGCTTCGATCGATCAGAGTATATGTGAGGAAGGTGATGACCAGAGCCAGAGAATTGCTGGCAGATAGCGAATTCGCAACTAACCGCGCAAAGTTGGAGTCGCTCAAGATTAACCTTGGAAAAACGTCGGAAAGAACTTGAATCAGAGAAAGGTGCGGTATTGCAGAATATCAAAATATCAGTAGCTCGTATCACTTTTGATATATCAAACTTCTTCTCATACATTTCTTTTAAGGTTTGTTGATATTATCATGAGATTTTGATAGTGATGGAAGGTAATGATATTTTGATAATCTACAGAGGTAGTTGGATATCATAATCTCAAGTCTTTGCTTGGCTCAAGTGAGATGTGGTGAGTTTTGATATTTTGATGTATCATGATATTATGAAGATCTCATGATATTTTCAAAATATCAAGGAGGCTATCAAAATCTCAAGTCTTTGCTAGGGTATATCACGATAATATCAAATATTGGAATGTCAGAATATCATGATAATATCAAAATATCAAGGGATCATGGTGATATTGGAAAATCAAAATATTTGTGATTTTTTGATATTCTGCAATCCCGCACCTTAGTGGTTGAATCACTTGATCAAGAAATTGCCGAAAAGCTGGAAGCCGATGCAATCGAGAAAGAAATTTTGGAGCGATGCGAATTCTAAGCAGCTCTTCAGGAAATAATTTCCCTCGTTACTTCACATTTGTCCTTTAAGGAATCTAATAATTTGGAGGAACAAATGCCAACGCCAGCATCAGTATCTCAACTTCGATAATTTAACAAGAAGAAGCTTTGCATAATTCTCCGAAAGCGAACAACAAAGCAAAGCTGCCGAAGCTCACACTGCCAAAATTCGCTGGAGACCCCACAAAGTGGACAACGTTCTGGGATAGTTTTTCGTCTGCTATTCATTCCAATGAAGAGCTCAACGGAGTCGACAAATTTCAGTACCTAAAGTCATTGTTGGAAGGTTGCGCTGCCGGAATTATTTCAGGATTACCACTCACAAGCTCAAATTACAAACATGCGGTCGATCCTCCCATCAAGCGTTTGGGCAGTAAACAAGTTATCTCTAAGCATAGAAATGCTGATGCAACTCCCAAAGATAACAGATTCAAGCGATCTGAAAAAACTGCGACAACTCTTGGAGAAGACGGTGTCGGCCGTTCGAAGTTTACAAGGACACGTACGGAACATTCCTCACACCAGTAATCTTGGCGAAGATCCCACAGGAATTGCGTTTGATTTTAATTCGCGGCATGTCTGAGGAATGGGACCTCGATATCTTGATAAAGTCGTCGTCAGAAGAATTGTAGCCTGAGTATCAGGCCCTATCGGGGAAGCGGGGACGAGGCAAAGGAAGAGGAGAAGGGCCTGACACCAAGCCATTGATTCGCTTGTGTCCAACATCCAGATTCTGGATGTTACGCTAATTGGTCAAAAGGCAATAAGAAACGTCACGTGAGTCAACCGGAAGTCAAGCATCCAGCGCAGGGGTTATAGACGCCATATTGTAGTTTACTCTCATGACACATGACAGTTACCGGAAGTGATTTTGATTGGCTAATTGTAACACGCGCTGTATGGGGGTGGGAGGCTTCTGAGTAGCTGTTTGTGTCAGGCGTTTCTTCCTTCGCTTTCTCGCTTTTTTTGCCTTCCCCACCCTAGAAACGCCTGATACTCAGGCTAGAAGAATTGCAAATTCGAGAGAGATGTGCTCTGGGACCAGTGACTGAAAGGGGAAGATGGAAGGAAAAGCAAGAGGTTGGATCTTTTCGTTATGGTCAAAACAAGTCTTTCCACGGGTCCTCCCATGTCATCAACGCTGTTTTCACACTATTAGAGGAATTGTGGCCCCCATCCATGGAATAAATGCGCCGTTACCGAATCAGAGAGAGTCGAGATTGTCAAGCGAGATGTTATCTTTATGGCGGGAATCATCACTGTCGCTGTGCTACATGCAAAATTGTTTTCCACCCAGGCAGCCCAGAGGCACAAATCAGGAACAAATTGTGAGTACAAATTTCTATTTCACTCAAGATGTTTAAAACAACTGTGTCTTGTTGCAAACAGCCCGAGCTTGGGTGAGAAATCCTAATGGAAACAGCTCTGTCAATGTCAGAATCTTGCCCGATTAATGTTCTCAAAAGTCGTACGTTACCAGGCGGTTGAGGAACAAATTGGGTCTACCCTAAACTGGAAGTGAAACAGTTCTGATTAACACGTGTGGGAGCAATGAGGCCTCCTTGAAGAAATGTGACGTTTTTCAGTTTGCATTGGAGTGCCAAGATCAATTAACAGTGTTTGTCAATGCTTATGAGGTTGACTTGGTTTGTGGACAACTTCTCTGAAGATTATTGAAGGAAAGTGAGGTTTGATGAAAACCACTATGAAGTTTCTCTCCCATTCAAGGATGAATGCCCTACCATTCCAGATAACTACCTGTTGGCACGAAATCGTCTCAGTTCTTCTTTAAAGCGGTTGAGGTCTAAATTAGAGTTGTCGCAGCAGTATGACAATGTCATCAAGGAAATGTTGAACTGTGGTGTTGTTGAATTAGTTGGCAGGAGTAAGGAGGTGCAAGTTCGTCCAGGGACTGTTCATTACATTCCGCACAAAGAAGTGGTAAAGGAAGACAGAACCACCACCAAACTGAGAATAGTCTATGACGCAAGTGCTAAGGTGTGCGGTCAATCCAGTTTGAAATGACTGTCTTCTGCCTGGACCTGCCTTAACTCCATCGATCTTTGACATACTGTTGAGATTTCGTCTACACAAAGTGGCATTGATTGGGGACCTGGAGAAAGCATTCTTGAATGTTGGAGTTAACCCAGAGCAAAGGGATTTTTTAGAGGTTCTATGGGTAGATGATATCAATTCCTCAAATCCACAAGTCATTTCACTGAGATTTTCACGTCTTGTTTTTGGCCTTGTCTGTTCTCCAATCATTCTGAATGTGACATTAAGGAATCACTTACTCAAGTATGAGAACATTGTCCTAGAATTTGTTCGTGATGTTATCAGAACCTTATATGTGGATGGTTTTGCATCAGGAAAAAACACTGAAAGATTGTTTTGAACTCTCCCAGACGTTGAAAGCACAATTCCGAGAAGGAGGATTTAAGATGAGAAAGTGGGCGTCAAATGATCAAGAGTTGAACCGGCTAATCAAGAAAGAAGAGACTACACAGTTGTCCAGTCCAGACTCAGATTAGTTCTCAGAGATCCCTCCTACATCAACCAGGTTTGACAAGATTGAAGATCATGGCTGCTCAGAGGCCACTTCAAAGAATGCCACATGTGAAGAAATGCTTATCAAAGTGACGGGTGTTCCATGAGATTTGATAGAGGTCAGCTTCAAGTATGTAACACATTGTAACACTTTTGGGGAACAGGGTTGGCGAAGTGGCGAGAGCACTCGCCTTCCACCAATTTGTGTCCAGGGTTCGATTCCCGGTCTCGGTGTCAATAACTGGGCTGAGTTTGTTGGTTCTCTACTCTGCTCTGAGAGGTTTTTCTGTGGATAATCCTGTTTTCCCCTTTCTGCAAAAACCAACATTTAATTTGAGTTAGTTTGATTTGAGAATTGTAAAGATTTCGAACAGTAAAGCTTATTATTGTAAGGCGCATTTGATCATATTCACATGCCAATTTGCGCCTAATAAGTAATAAATTATTGTTGTTATTATAAATGTACCGAACACACAGTCCAAGAAGAGGCTACCAAGGAATTGAGAAAAGGAAACTCAACTAAAATTGCAACTGTATTGAATGTAACTGTTCAAGCCCCTCAGTGTATTTCTGAAGCTATCCAGGCTGACAAGTTCAGCAGCATCAGTAAACTTATCAGAGTAACCGCCCTTGTCTTGAAGTTCATTAAAAGAATCAGACGAAGTCCAGGAATATGCCCTGACATCACAGTGGAGGAGGTTATGCTGCTAAATCCTCTGGTACAAGCATGTCTAGACAAAACTAGAAGAAAGTGAGACATCTAGTTCAACCTGGGAACAGTTAGGCCCCGTTCAGACTAAGTGCCCATTCCGCGGCACCGTTCCCGGGCACTAAAAAGGACACTGTTTAGACACCTCAGTGCCCTGAACCGAGGATGTTCACACTCGTGTAGAAGGCTTAGTGCCCAGTTTATCTTTTTTAGTACTCCGCAATATTGCCACCATTTTTGTGATTGCATAATAGGGAAACACGGGAAAAAACGCGGGAACACATGAAAACGTGTTCAGACAAGTTCCCGTGCCCGGGAACGGTGCCCGAGTACTACCTTTGGAGGTAGTGCCCGTGCCCGGGCACAGTGCTCAGATTTGTGTGCGGGCACCAGCGAAAAGCTATGTTCAGACTAGTGCCCGTTCACGAAAACAGGGCACAGGAACCTAGTCTGAACGAGGTCTTAGTTAGTTAGGAGTTTTCAAAGATGAAGATGGAGTGTTGCGCTCCAAGGGAAGAATCCACAACTGTTCGTTATCTTATTCAGCAAAATGTCCTATCCTGCTTCCAAGAAAACAGCATTTTACGAATCTGGTAATCAGGCAGTCTCATGAAAATGTGAATCACGATGGTGTTGGAGAAACTCTTGCCGAAATCCGAGCTCAGTTCTGGATAATCAAGGGGAGGCAAGCAGTAAAGGATTTGCTTTCCAAGTGCGGTACATGCAAGGAAATACAATGGAGAGCCAACAGCTCAGCACCTACCCCACTTGTGCCTTCATTTGATCTGGCGTTTTCTAAGGTCGGTGTAGACTTTGCCGGACTCTTGTATGTGAAGAACATAGGCGAGATGTTGAAGTGTTACATTGCTCTGTTTACATGTGCAAGTATAATGGCTATACACCTTGAACTCACACCGGATCTTTCAGCAAAGTTCTTCTTGCGAGTACTGAAGCGATTCTTTGGAAGAAAAGGGTTACCAACCTTATTTATCTCAGATAGTGGCAAAACTTTCAA
>OX419340.1:30568418-30570918 GCA_948470475.1 Galaxea fascicularis | reverse complement strand
TTTTTTCCTTATTGCCAGGTTTTTCATTTGGCGCTGTAAAATTAGGGAAACACCTCCAAATATTAACGATTTTCTTCCCCTACTGTTTTCTCAATATAAGATCGAATCGTACACTTAAACCAAGTGGAATAAGAAATGGGATCCTTTAACAGAAGTTTCAAACTAAAGTAAGACAGAAAAGTTAGTCTCACAGTTTCCCTTTTCTCCTTCACATTGAGCGACAACCAAACAGATGTAAGTACATATAAATATACTTGTAACAGTTCTACCTTATCATAATCTAAGATACCTTTTCCGTCAATGCACTTTTCAGCTATTTAGCTACTATATACCAGTAATTTACTTTAATCTAGTGTTTTGGTTTAACATGTAACTGTGTACATTTTACTATCGACATAGATAAGTCGTAAGGAGATACAAGTGAGAGATAGTTAAGCCTACTTCTAACCTTCTTTGTCAAGACACTTACGATCATTTCATAATTTGACTTTTACATAACTTGAAAATTGTGTCGGCTATATGGTAATGCTAAATGCTTGCCACATGACCGAACATATTAAAGCGAAACCAGCAACCTTGAACTTGAACTTGAACTTGAACTTGAAAGATGTTTGTGAAACATTTGTGATCAGCGAAGGCGTCTACGACGTTTTATTGGCATAAATAGATGACTTGCATTTGACACTGAAATCAGAGGACGAAAGTGAGAGGACGACTAAGAGGTATCGTCTTGAAGCACGCAGAGAAAATGAAGCATCTTTACGAAAATCTTGAATTAGTAATTCAAGAAGTTTCAAGAGAAAGGTCAGTGGAACGAATATTGAAGGAATCTCTTGAAGACGCAGTTCAGCTCTGCAACAAGTTAGTTGACCGGTCATTGGATCGCGAGCTCTTTAAAGGCGAAAGAATTGCATGTGGCTTCATTTGTCCCATTTGGAAGCTATTATGGGGAAAGGTGTCCGGTTAACGTTCAAGCGGGAATAAGTAGCAGGTTATACAAAGCTAGAAGTAGAGCACCCAGCCAGTCCAAACCAACGCCATACTGGACTCTGTTTTTCAACCTGTTGTCGAAGTATGTTACATTTCAAGCAGAGTAAATCAGGTTGTTTGGGTGGAAAATGATTTTGGAGAAGTTGCGTTTCTCGACTACTTTCTACAACGTCGTTATGTTGGAGCCCAGGAACATCCGAAGAGTTTTCGGTTCCGCAAAGTAATTATTATTAATGTAATTATTATTAATTATTTTTCTTTGGGGGGGTGGGGGTGGTTTATTATCGATTGCTGGTAGCTTTTCGAGAAAAGCAATTATAATAGTAATCAAGGCCAATTATTTTGATTCATAATTATTTGAATATTCTTTAAATTGTGATTTTTCAGTGTGATTGTTTGGTTATTTAAGGACACGCAGGACCCTGTTTACATGAAACAGCAAACTAAATAGCGGATACGTCTGATAGAGTACGATTTTCATTAGTTCATCATAGACGGAAAATCAGTGGAAGGTAACACAAGTCAAATACGGCAACGATAATGTGTTGGACTATAACGTATTTTATATCATGCCCAAATATATTCCGATCGAAGAGAATCCGTAAACAACATTTGGGCAGACTGAAAATGCCCACCGTGGCGGATGAAACGCTTGTGAGAAAGACCTTGGCTAATTACACTGCTTCCAACCTGGCTTAGTGTTAAGCGTCGCTTGTGTTCTATATATTTACATACATTTCATAATTGTTGTAAACGCGTGATGTGCGTGAAACCAGGGGAACGGAAAAGGAAAATCGAGTGCGCGCGAAGCTAGGGGGGACAGCACTGGACGCGACGGGAGGGAGAGAAAAGCTGAACTTTTCTCTTCCCTTCTGTTATATTCCCCTCCCTTCGCGTGCACACCCGATTCCCCCCTTCCATTCCCCTTTCTAGCTCGCGGTCTCCAAAGCTGCTTTTTAGTGGTGCGACTAATGTTTTCCTTGCTTCTTACTATATTTGTTAGTCTGCATGCTAGAGTAAAACTGAGAAATAATGATTTTTCCTTTATGTACTGTTTACTATAAATAAATAAACATGCTATAGCCGGCATAATGCTATATTGTTTACTATTAGCATTTAGAAGGAAATTTAATGATAATGTTAGTTTATGTACTACTGCTTTTTCATGTTAACAAGTATGTTAGAAAAACATTGTAATCCTTTTACCGTTAAATTACGAATGTAGCAGCACGTGCTCTTAATTTTACGGTTATGAGTTGATTAGGATAATTACTAATGTTGCAATAAGTGCGTTATTGTTGCTTTACAGAGTTGCATGCAGTCAGCTGTATTTTCTTTTTTGATTTTGGCTTCAATTGTTTGCGTAGCATAAGTATAACAGTTAGTGATGAGTTTAGGATTTGAATTAAAGCAATAACTGAGAAAAATGCTGGGTAAAGCGGTGTTCCTGTTGTCCTTGCTTTGGGTTAAAAGTGATGTCGTGTAGTTTTGAGTTATGACTGCCTTTCAA
>OX419340.1:30473418-30555918 GCA_948470475.1 Galaxea fascicularis | reverse complement strand
TTCAATTTACCTATACCTACGACTGTCGTATGGTTTTAAAACATGATTCAAAATCCTACGACAAATTTTAGGTCGCGTGCGTCTGTGGTAGAGAAGTTGTAGGAGCATTCACACGGCACAACTTTGTTCTACGTTATGCCGCATACGCCAAGACGCGCGCGACAAATCGTATCGTGTAAATCGGCCCTTATGAGATATGCGTTTTGTTTTGTCGAGAGTACATCATTGTTCAAAGGTAAAAAAATGAACTAATGAAAATTTGCTCCTTTGCTTTACTATTAAACTTTCAATAGCCTAAACATTCTTCAAATCTGGATATGTCGTGGATAAAATAAAAAAGCGTGGGTCTCCATACTCGTTTCAGAGAAAATCGCCATTTCCCTTTATCAGTCTAATCGCGCGCGTCTTGTCGTATGCGACACAAACTAGAACAAAGTTGTGTCGTGTGAATGCTCCTACAACGTCTCTACGACAGACGCACGCGGCCTAAAATTTGTCGTAGGATTTTGAATCATGTTTTAAAACCATACGATAGTCGTAGGTATAAGTAAATTGAATGACAAGTGTCGTATACGATTTTTTGCATGGCGCGAGCAGCGCGCGCTACAGAAGTTGAAAGATATTCAGAAAACGTGCAGTGCTCTGAACATGCACGTGCCACTGACGCAAGCAATTGTGCACAGTAAGAATGCGCAATGAAATTCAGGGGAATTTCCTGGCAGAAAAATTAGGAGCGGGATTCAGCTTGGTCCCGGATGAATATGTGTCGCAATGGTACACCTCAGTTATTGTAACAAGTGTAGTTTACTTTACAAGAGACACGCCATGTGAAAATAAACGGGGTGATGGCTGGAAAATTATACGAAAATGCCGTAATATTGCTCTATTTTCCTTTTCTTCATAAAACGCTGAATGGTACAGTTAACTTTCGAACGCTGCTCATTTTATTTGTTTTTCCGGAAAAGCTTTAACACTATATTACAATGTGATTCCCAACCACCCTCCCCTCGAGGATAGATTCTTAGTGGCAAAGACCCATTCAGTACAAATGAAGTGGAGTTCCTCCTGCCGCTTCACAACACAGAGCTCTTTGCAAAGCCAACCTTTTGCCCCACAGCAGGCGAATACCCAATAGAAAATTAAATACAAGGACCTAACCTCCCAGAGATTACTGCAACAAATCAGACCACAACACCACAACGAAACTTTTTTGTATGCGAGACGTACCTCCGATTTATCTTCTTTTTCCGTGAAGACTATAAAGTCAAACCATTTGCCTACGTCATTACAAAGGTTTAGTCATTTGAAGACCTTGAGTGTCGGTCCGGCCGGGGTCGCAACTCGCGCACGGTAATCTGGTGCTCAACCAACTGAGCCAACCGTTCAGCGCTTTAACGTCGTTAATTATACTCACGTTTTGGTAGATATCTGGATTGTTTCCCGAACTGCATTTTTTACCCTCCTTCTTGCAGCAGGACTCGGGAACGTCTTCGCCCTCTTTCTGCCCGGTCGATGAATACCACTCTGATTCCTTCCAGTCGGCAGGACCCTTGACTCCACAGCATTGCAACTGTCACAAAATGCACGCAAACGATATCAGCATGTTAAGGAACTGGGAAATTAACAAACATGGGTCGAACACAGGAGCCCATAAACAGGATTTGCTGGATCTGTTGGGGCGAAACAGTCTACCCTCATGATGTGTCCCCAGCTTTCTTTATTCGCCATTTCACACATACCTCTTATTAACCGAGTTCGAGGTCTGTACTATAAGTTACGGACCGAGTCTTTTCGCGCGCGGCCATAAATCAACGGGGAAAAACGAGGAACTTACAGCGCGCGGGAAACGAAACTTTCAAATTTAGCGGGCCGTACAGTAGGATACGGCACGCCAAATTGACCAATCACTGCGCACGTACTAACGGAGAGATATAATAAAGCGGATTACTTAATACATGTCATATTCTCACCTCCTGCTGAGCTTTGTCCACTGCCTCAGTTAATTTTTCCTTGCCTTCCTCGCCGTAGTCAAGTTCAATGGTCTTGTTCACCGCGTGTTCGATTTTAGCGATCACCTAAAAAGAGCACAGGTCCCATTAGATTTCAACTAAGAAAAATCTCCAGAAATTGTGAGTGAGACCTCATTAGTTTTGATGAGCTGCTGGATACAAACAAGGCCGAAGATTGTGGATGTTGAGTGCAAGTAAACGTCGTTGAAGGTGTTTACCTTGTCTTTCTGAGAGTAAGCCATGATTCCAGAAGCGATCTCTAAAATGAATATCATCAGCACCAGGAACGCATACTAAATTACAAAGAAAACAGAAAGACTTTAGTTAAAGAATTGTTATTTAATTCATTACTAAAATTTGTAACTCACTCATACCCCATTCACACCAACTAAACATGTTTGATTAAACCAGGTTTAGGAAAATGAAAACTATTAAAGAAAAGCTGGAAATCAGGCTTTTAAGCAGGATTTAGACGAACTTAAACATGTTCTTTAATTTGTGCTGTATTTGAAGTTTAAAAAAAACATCAGTAAGCAGCTCTTATAAAGAAAACAATTTTAAACCGTGTTTAACTAAACAGCTTTTAAACATGTTTAAACTTTGGTGTGAACTGGGCAGTAAGGGTAATGTAGTACGGACCTGTGAGTGGCGCTATCATTTGCACGCATATGCGCTCGCTACCTTGTAGATTTTTCGGTTATAACTTGCAATAAGAATGCTTGTCTTCCTGTCTTTCCTACAATGAATTTTCATGAACAATCTTCGTTGTTATACCTTATTAATTCTACAGTCATGTGCAAGAGTTGGCATCGTATATTTGTTACTATTTATGACTTACTAACAACAGCAGCCATTTTTTCTCTTTCACCACCCCACAGCACCCAACAGCACCAATGATCATCACCAAGGCCCCCGCGGCTATCAGGATGTTAGCCGCTGACTTGAAGCCACCTTCCTCCATCAACGCAGAGTAGTTGCTGGCGCTCACTCGTGCGAAGATCCCAACGGCCATCACTGCAATACCAGCAGCCTGGAAACGAAAACGTATGGTCAGCACAAACCTACGTTAATGCATGTAAGTAATGAATTAAGTTGTAATCGCTGTGGTTTCTTGATTTATTTATAAATATTAAGCTTAATTTTAAGTTTTAGTATTTTATATATTTTTGCTACGCTTCCGTTTTATTTGATTTTTTTATTTTGCTAGGCAGGTCCACATCAGCTTTTGGCTGCCTCTACCAATCTGCATAAACAAATAAAGCTGTATGGGTCGTGTGTGTAGGTATGTTTTGGCGACACTGGAGATACCAGGATTGGCAAGTGCTTTTCTGTTACAGTTGTCTCACGAATTGGTTGTTTGAACCTTTGTGCACTGTATAAAATAGCCATAGACGAGGACGATATCTCATCCGGATTAAAATACCTGATTCACTTTGGCACGATATTGGGTCCTTCGATTCAATGTAAAAAGTTTCGGTCCTCATCTCCTCGAAATTCTCCTAAAACTAATTCCACCCGCTAAACATTTGAATACAAATAAATACGTCAAAGGTTTTAGAGAAGAAGTAAGTTTAGGAGAATGCCTGCGTACTGCTGAGGGAAACGTTTTTGTTCAATGGCGGGTCTTTCCTGATGGCGAGTCTTTTGTAATTCACCAAGAATTTAAGTGTTTGATTTGATTTCGAGCACAAAACACCCTTCTAAGAGAACTATAGTGTTATATAGTTGTGGACTTGTTTGGCTTGATTACTACTGGATTTCAAACGTAACTAAAGAAATAATACACTTCCTCAATTTGGCATCATCCTGCCATTGTCGCTCGAAATCCGTTAGCTTGGGTAGCAGCAGTTTTATTGGATGCGTTTTGCAATTTATTCATTTTGGCCTGCTTAGTGGAACTTACTTTCTATGTGCCATGAAAAACTCGCAACTCTAATTTGTTCTGACGTGTTTTTAGAGTTCAGAAATGTTAATCGGAAATTAGAAGTCAGGAACTCTTTAGAGATGCTCAAAATATAACGCTGTTTGAAATACTGGCAAAGGTGGAACGCAGAGCATAAGCGATTCTGAATTTTAATATCAATGTCGTAAACGTTTGGTGTAGTTTTGGGATTAGGCGCTGTATCAGTCAATACAATAGAAGTGAAGAGCTTTTTAAGGCTTCGTAATCAGCGTTTCAAAGGATTATTTTGTTACCTGTAGAGGTCATTTGCTTGAATTCAGACTGACTACTGAGAAACTCCACTAAATCCTGACATAGTCTACGTTGCAGGCGTTCGAAGAGGAAGGGAAAAGCTGGGGGAATTATTTAAAGCGCGCGAGAACGTGAACAACACCTGCCACGCAGGCTAATCCTGACTAAAATATTTTGGTTGAAAACACTTTATTTACAGCGTATATCTTTCCTACACATGAAAATTATTATACCGCTGATAACACAATATACGAGAACGTAATGTCAGTTCGGCCAATGAGATGTAACACTTAAAGACAATTAGTATTTTGTGCGGTCCTTTCACGGCTGACTAAACATCTCTATGTGCTTTGCTGCTCATAAAATTCTATAATGAAGCAATTGCTACAGATATAAAACCAACAGTTTTAAGCTTTGAATCCCACAAATTACTATAATGAATCTTGAAACGCGGAATGAGTCTGAAAGCTCACAGAAAGTGGGGCATTCTAACAACTCAAGTTTCTCAACGGGAGAGAAGGAGACACAAGCTCGGTGACAAAGCAAAACTTAAAACGCTTTTATTGGAACCAATAAAAAAGAAAGGATTTCCTTCAGTTTGTAATGAAGTTTACATTTTTCCTGCTTTATCTCGCTGCCGTGGTTACGTTATAAATAATTACGTAAACCCTGTTTTAGAGGCTGTGTCGTACACGAGCGTCTAGGTTCTATGGACAAGTACTGTTTTTTCCAGCTGCCTTTTGGCAGTCATTGAGCGATCAGTTCTTCTCGTATTGTTTCAAAGGTTCCATTTCACCTTGTCAATGTTTTATCATTGCGTTGGGTGCTCTATCGCGGCGAAATCGGATACAGCGCGTAGTTCAGTCCAACTGTTTCATTTTTGTTCGCCGACGGACATTGGTGAAACTGAAAACAGGCTGCTGTTGAACTCGCCATCTTTCGATATAAAAATCCAGTTCGACAAAAACAAAAAATATTGACATTTACAGCTACCGAAATTCGATCTGCAAATTCATATTCAGGGCCGGAAATGAAGACATATGTTCTTCTTTCACTAGAGGAAATCTTACTGGGCAAATATGGCGGCCGAGTTGTTCGCTTTTTCGATTTACTTTGCTGTAAATCGATTTAGTAACAATCTATAGCATGTTTCAAAGACTGGAAGAAAGTTCTCAGTGTGATATAGACTAATGAATTTGTAAATAATCTTTTTACTTGAGGCAAACTGTTCTTAGGTTCTTAGATTCAGTTTGCTGTCAGATATATTTTACGAAAACACAAAAGCGAAGCTCAGTTCCTCTAAGCGTTTACTTTCCTCTCTCAGGCCCGGTTTGGCGAAACTTATATAATATTGCATAAAATAAGAAAATAAACCCGTAACAAACAGTTGAACATCTGTAATTTTCATAGTCTGATAAATTCAAATAAAAAAATTCTGTCTCAACGGCCGTCATTTTAAAACGCCTCTTGCAGTCTCTCGATTTTATGAGAAATAAGGAAAATGCCAGGCGAAAATTTGATTCTAGATAATAAATATAGGCTATAGAAGTGTCATGACGCTTAAACATTAATGAACAGTTAAAGCCGCGTACACTGATCAAAAAGCTAAATCCAAGGTTTTGTTCTTAGTTGAAAATGAAGACAAAACGGTATTTGAGACATATAAAAGATACCTCGAGCAAAATCCTAAAGAGTTAGAGGCATGACTCACCCAGAACACGAGATTGAAGACACACAACAAAAACTTCAAACACTTCATTCCGCAATCCAGCCCCATTTTGGCAAGGTCCTTTTCGAAAACCTTTAACAAAATATAGATCAAAAATTAAAGATACAAGCGATCGATGTTTTCAGAACGAACCACAAACGGTAAATGATTAATTCTTTCAACTTACCTTAAATAGAGACACAACCACTGATCGGGCTCGCTCGCCTACCAGCCACCTCCCAACACAGGGTAAAGACTACGTTCAGTAAATGTTTTCTTTTTTGCAATTCGAACTTGCATAAATTTTCTATATTTCCACTGAGTTGAAATTAACATACAGTGTGATTGACAATTGTTTGATTTTAATATTGCCAAGGCTTTCTGCCAATCATGTTTCACAATCACTTTGAAGAGTCCACATCATGTCCGCTTTTAATCTTTTTGTTGACAGATGGCGGGCTATTACGCGCAGGTGTAGGACATGAAAACTGCTAGAAAAACTCAAAACACACCAAGGAAGACCGCTGTTATTTTCGCTTAAAGTATTGTCCTAACGAAAAGGAAATGCACAGGCTATGAAAAAGGAAACAGTTTAAATTATTTTTGGTTCATACCATGTGAAAGCTCTATGTGCTTACAAGGCACTGAAATCATAGTTTCCTGCGGGAGTTGTAACTGTGATCACGTCTCTTGTAAGACTTACCCTGGTTAATTCATCACTCCTCAATTATCTCAAATTTCCAAAATTCCGCTGAAGATCAGCTGGTTAATGTACGTAAATAATGTGGTTCGATTAGCAGATAGAGCTTGATCAAGAATAATAATTTTCGGGAGATGTTTTATGGTGTTAACCGCTATTCTGTGGATGAAAAAGAAAATTAAATATATTACAGCAGCGGAACTGGCGAGAAGGTTCCTCGGACTGCAAACTTCCGATTCCTTTGCCTGAGCAAAAACGGAAACAATTATCAGTCTCAATTGGCTCAACAATGCCATTCATTGCCAATTCTGATTTAAGTCAAAAGACCAAAAAAAAAAGAAAAAAGAAACAACTTATAAAAATAAAACAAGATCTCGAGAAAATACTGTTCAAGAAGTTTACCTGATTAAACCCGCACCAAAGAAAACCGAGTACTGCTCAGAAGTTTTCATTTGAACGTTCACATCACTCTAACTTTGGCTCCATTTTTCGTTTCATAAAATGATTCCCTCTGGTTACTGGGTGCGTTCTGATTTCTTTTCAACCAATCAATCACACTTCATTTTGTTTGACAATGGACCTTTCCAAGTGCCCTATTCCCCTTATAATAACTAGGTATTCTTTTCATAGAGGCGTGTGAGTAGTATTGTTTTAAAGAAGATGGAGAAAGATTAAGCAGTTAACGTAAAAGGTTTCTTTCGGTTTTTTGTTGATATTTTGGGTATCTGGCAACTGCATATACAGGACCTTAATGGATTGTTAATTGTGTGAACAACAGACCGATGTAATGTAGGAGTGGACAAGAAGGCTGGTTTTATTTGCTACTCGACAGCTTTAAATTTTGTCTCTGTTTCGTGTGACCGTACAGATTTCATATTACTCTCCGTGATTGGTCCACCAAATTTGCGCCTCATTCTCTAACAATAATATCAAAACAAAGACCAGTTGGGGGCCGCGGTAAGAGCCAGTTCTAATTTCGATTGGTTCGTTCCGCTGTTTCGATCTCTTGTGAGCAGTTTCTTTAGTTTTAAGATAGCTCACTGAAAATCGCTCTAATAAGTATTATCACACGAAAATACACCACAAATAAAAAAAACAATCTTTTAATAACAGATCCCGCTCCACACTTCTATTTACATTTGCGTCTCTACATTCAAAGGTATGCACAGAAAATTTAAGTTACTTAATTGGCAATATAATTTAGTTTTGTAACTTAGATTTGCTAGTAGCCTTAAAGTTGTCAACTAGCAGCATTATATAAATACGGAAATACGACTGTACTTAAGAGTTACTATAATTTAATGCACTAAATGTATGTTCCATTAGCTTGGAGCAACTCCCTGGTGAATATTACAAATTATTACTAGTGCATGCTCTTCTTCATAAATTCCTTGTTCTCGAAACTGGATGTTCATTTTAAATATTTATGAGGTAAGAATTGACCCAGGCACAAAATGTCGGCAAAATTGTATGATACTCAAACCACTTCTAATAAATTAATTCGCGATTAAATGTTCGACCAGGAAAAAGAATTCGTAAAATCTGACCCTGTATTAAAAGATATTGAATGTTTTACAGGCACTGTGTACACCGCATTAAGGAACGGGATTCCGCAATATATTAGACCCAATCTGTTTCTGTCCACATCAATAAACACGCCCGGTGCCTGGTTACAAATTTGTTTCGTTTAAGTGTTGAACACTTTTAGGACGTTTAGTGGTCGCTTGTATTTCACTTCGTGTTACTCTTTCGTATTGTTTCACGGATTTGGGATGGGATGCACTTTGATTTGAGTAAAACTGAAAAGCTTTTGACCAGTCTCTCGGCTACATGGCTTTAGAGAGGTCGTACCCTCTGTCTGTTTTCGACGAAATTTATGTTCGCAGTCTGTAAGATTTCAACTATGCTATGTCCGATTGACAATGACAACAGTAGATCAACAAGTGAACATGTCCTCCCAGATCTACAGATTCGTTCGTTCATTTCTCGAAGCCTCAATCACGCAAACCTGGTTGTCCTTCCACCATTTGCTCCATGTCTCTTGCTTACAACATGCAACGGCGCGATAAACTTTTCTTCTTCGTATTCAAGGGAGGGGCTTTATGGTACTGAAGACGTTCTTCACACTGCCCTCGTCAACTATGTTGACACATGTGTACCTGAAGCGGTTTCTCATCCGGTGTTGTTTGAATTCCGTGAAGCTGCCACGTAAGAAAACAGACAGAGCACGGCGTAGCAGATCTGGTTACACTGAAAACAAAGCAGCGGACCGCTAAGCAAGCTAGGACAGTGCCAGCTTTTGGAAAACAGGAATGTGGACTGAGATTTTTCCAAGACAGAGAGAACTGTGATGGAACAAGAGTAGATCAAGGGGGTGGGGGAGGGAAGAAAATGCTAAAGAGGTATGGATGGAGAAGGGTTTCTCCCAGCTGTTCTTCAACAATTACTCGCTGAGTAATAATACGTCGATCTTTCCGATGAAAACAACCTCACAACCCTTCTCACCAAAACAACACGTCTCAGAAATAAAGTATAACGGCCATGAATCAGCTCACACCGGATCATATATCGTCATTTTCTACCCGACAAGAGGCCTTACTAAAGTGTCTCCAAAGATATCAACAATACGTACCATCTGTGAATCAAATCTGTGCTGAATTGTTTCTTGTGTTGCTGGCACTGAAACGAAACACGGAAACAGTTTATATCTATTTAAACAAGCATATAATTCTTGAGTTTCATTTTTGTTTTTATTGATAGCATAGTTCTATTGTAAATAAAAATCTATTTTAGCTTTTATAGTTTGCTATTAATACAATTTCCTTTTTTGCTTTGATTGAGTTAATAAGCATACAGAGTTGTAAATGTATTTTTAAGTTTAATTTTTGTTAATTAATACTGTAATTATGCACCTGTCAATGGTCCCCCCCGGGGGGGAGTGATCGGGCATACCCACGGGGTTTGGCTTAAAATGGCCTCCCTTGGGTTGGGATTTTGACGAGTTTGTGTCGCCCCAGAGTCGGGAAGATTGTGAACATTTGGTTGGTGAGGACAGTAGTACCACGCACAACGTTAAATGTACCATCGAACCTGACATCTTTGATCGGTGGGCGTTCACAGAATCTTGAGAGGGTGAGTGGTGAGTTATTTACCATATTTCTCCGATCTTTTACGTTTAAAAGAAAGTTTCTTCTTCGCACTATTAGCCAATAGATCGATTTTCACCTGCTGACGTAAAGTAGTTTGCATGTGATTTGAACCGTGTAAAATTATAATTAATCATAGTGCAAGTTGCCACCAATATTTAAGTCTCTTACTTTTGACGATTTTAATTATAATATTTCCTAGGGTAGGGGAATTTGAATGGCCAAGGGTGAAAACACTGACCAAAATTTGAAGTAAAAATGTCAAACCCCGTGGGTATGCCCGATCCCCCTCCCCTGGGGGAAACCATTGACAGGTGCATCGCTACCGTTGTAAAGCGCTATGAACAATTAGTGTAATAGCGCTATATAAATCATTAAATTATTATTATTATTATTGTAGTATTAATTATGTCTGTTTCTTATACTCCACCCATCCCTATACGCACTCCACCCACCCCTCCCTCCTAATCGTCATTATCTGACATGCGTACGTAGAGATGACTTCTGACATATAACAGCCTCAAAAATCCCTCACCGAATTCCTCTAAGAGAAACACGCCTCTTTGTGTTGAGCAGTTCCTGATATGACACAGGTCGATGTGTACCTAAAACAAACACAAATTAATCGGAATAATAAGTACTCAAATAATTCTGGAATACTGTTATTGCCTATCAACTGTTCTAAGGCAACAGTAACCCACCCTTCTTGTGGCAAATTTTAAGCCGATTCCCTCGAGTGTGACCTGCAGAAGACCGCCTTCCCCGGTACTGAGGTCCTGAAATCAAACCACGGAAAACAAATGTTAAACCTACGGTGCCTTTCTTCCAACTCGTTCAAGAACCCCAATTGTTTTTACAAGTGCTTCAACAAGGTAAACAATAAATGACTGTAGTTTGTAATTATAATTCGTATTTTCACGTTCACATGCAAGCATGAATGTTTTTTTTTTAATTTCTTATCATTTCTTAGTCGTATTCCATTATCTTATATTGCGCGGTAAATTTCTCTTTTTAATTGACTTAGTTTCATTACTTGTAACTTGCAGTGAGGGCCGTAAGTTAGAGAAGTCCTTGGGTGTTTTCAGTCACCTTCTCTAAATATTGGAGAAAATAACTTTTTGAACAAGTTTCATCCGCTTTGTATTGATTGTCTCACAAGAGAAAGCACAAGTACTGACCTTGACAGGAAACTCTCCACCAAGCTGAACACCTGTACGAATTAGCAAATGTGTTAACACATTAGCTCACACTGTTTCCACTATACTACGTTCATGGTTACTTGACCAAGGTTCGATCCCCTTCCCGGTTTGGTCATGTCATGTCAGTGGCCGGCTTTTAGCCAGGTGGCCGTCCGGCCATCCTGTGGACGGCCACTTTTAGAAGAAATTCAAGGAATATTCATTTAACCTCTTATACTTTTATGGGAAAATATGCCTCCCTGACGGCCAGTGTCCAATGTCTGGTCAGTGGCCTTTACACAATAATCAATCCTTTATGCAATTAGTTACGATACCCATCAATTCACTGGAAAACTCATCCTCTTTCCTCTGCCAGCACAAAAGTATCTAACGGGCTACAATGAAAAATCCAGTTCTTTCTTAAGGGGGCAACAAACTTGAGCACGATGAGTCAATCTTAATTCACCCTAATTCCATGTGTTTTGCATATGTTTATATTTTTAATGACGAAAACAAGCACGGAGAAACTGGACAGCACCTTAAAACTACGAGAAAGAAAAAACTTAGAACCGAAACAACATATCTCAAGCCCAGTCCCCCCTCTTCAGTTACTAGTGACAACACAGCAAACGTGACGGCACGCTACAAATGAATTACAGCAACAAAACACAGCTCAAACTACATGTATAGACATCAAACTGTACACCTGCAAACGAATAAGACAGGAAGTCAGGCAATCACAAACAACACAACACAGATTTTGCAATGGTTCTGCTTCAAATGGCTTTGCCACAGCTTAACAACACATGTCACTAACAAATAAACAAACAACCACACAACCACACAAACAAATAAATTGATCCATTTGTGGTCACAATTTCCAGTGCATCCTTGTAAAATTGATCTTATAAATAAGACTGCATACTTAAACACCGATATTTAACCAATTTAATACGGCGGCGGGTATTGGGTATGTTAGAAACCGCAGGAAAAAAAATAGGAAAAACCAAAAACCACATCGGATACCCAAAAACCCGCAAACCGCAATGAACACCAAAACCGAAAACCCGAAGTCTTTCGGCGCAAAAACCGAAAACCCGATATAAAAATTAGACAAAACCGCAAAACCGAAAATCTCAACGCCCCCGCCCCCACCCCTCTCATTAAGTAGTAACTGATTTGCGCGAAAGTCATAAATGAAACAAACTTCGAGTGATACATCAACACAAACGTTTAAAAACCCTCCTGACTGACTAACCTGTTCCTTTGTCACTGAGTCTCTCCGCTGCCCTCTGCAAACTTTCCTTGATGCAGTAATACAAGGGCTTACACTGTTCAAATATAGAAATATCTTTTTTACTTTTGTGACTTTTTTGATAACAACTGGTTACAATGTTGTAATTAAGGCCTTAGCATACAAATGCAACGTCTGTAACTTGAAATTTGAGTGGGGTTGAGGGGGGGCCTAAGCATTTATCTTTTAAATCAATGTATGAAAACTATCTAGATCTTCATCTGACCGGACCTCGGTGGTCCGTGGGCGGGCAGGGTCGTCGAACACCCCCGCCCCCGAACCTCCCTAGCCTACGGGCCTGTAGTGGGTGTCTTAACATGGAACTGACCTTTTTAGTGCAAAACTTGTTGAGTATGGTCTCATCCTTTTGTCTACACCATAAACACAGCACTTTGGTTTTAGGGCAGTAGGTGATGTTAACCAGTTTCTCATACCACCACCTTTCCACTATTGCTCCCATTCCAGTTCTTAACAGAATACAGTCATCACACACCTATGCAAAGAATAAAGCGACCAAGGCTTAGATAAATTCAGCGTTAACAAGGCACACTAGCCATGATCTGTGTGTAATGTAACCTTCGAAACTTTTAACTCCGAAGAACTACCAGAGGACAACAAAGTTATGAATATCTTTACTATATTCGTAGTGCTCAATTGTTTAGATTTTTAACGCACTAAAATGTAACTGCGTCGTTGTTTGGATTAAGGTCGGATTATCGACAATTTTAAAGAAAATAACGAATTTGTTTTTTCAACAGAGCGGCCACCGTAAAAACATTCGACTGCTGAATTTTCGAGCGTTAGTACTTCGTCAAAGAGAAGTTTCGCTTTGCTGAAAACATTACATGCGCTGACGTTTTGATCCAGTTAAACAAAGCTGTTTAAGTGAGGCTTACCTCCATGAAAAAGACATCCCCGTTCATAGAGTCACCCGAATGGACAACGAAAGAATGCTTTAACATCTGACGACTACCAGCTGGCTTGAGATCGATGTCATTTCCATTCTAAGAAATAAGCAGAAACACTTTTGAGACCAAATGGAATAGATTGTAATATAACGGTGGACCTAGAATGGCTCCCAAACGACAAAGCCAGCAGCAAGCCAGCGAAGAAACGCAAAAACTAAGGAAAAAAGAGAACAAGGGAAAGTAGCCTCCAAAATCGTGGGAAAGTCGCATGAAATAGGTATCACATGCACATCATAAAACGAAGTCCTTAAATGTTAATTTGATCATGAAGAAGAAGAAATAAGCAAAGAGAACCAGTTGAATGGAGTCGTTTCCATAAGCCTACCATCCAATGAAAAACAATCCAAAAATTCTAAAAGTTACACCGAAAGCAAATCAAAAGAAGTACAAAAATGAGCTGAAAGGCCTCATTCCTTCATTAACATTTCAAAACAGAACGATAATTTAAACTCTTTGTTGTTAAGAAGACGGTACTACGTCACCATTCAAAGATTTGAACAGATTTTTAAAGAAAACGATATTATCCGCTACAATTTGAATAACTACATCATATTAATAAACAAAATGAGCTATAATCTGAAAAATCTTTAGGAATTGGGATGCAAACCTCCAGTAACGACGTAAAAATAAAAGTTCGAAATAATCACACATCGCTATGTAATAACATTAATCCTTTACTAGGAGGAACCCGTACGTATGATATATAATATTCCAACTTTCGTGAAAGTGCGAAAGAACAGTAAAAGGTTTGAAGGAAATCAAAACAATGGCGCCCACCTCACATGTGCCAAGTTGTTGAGATCCTATATTTCTGTTTAGCAGCACGCTTAAACAAGCCCACATGCTATTGACCCAACTGTCGCCTAATGCTTGCTTTCTGTTTCAGTTTAATTTGAACTTTCTATACCTTCCACACACACACATGCTTGTGTGTTTCAACATCAAATTAAATTAATCCGTTTCCTTGATTGTTCAGCTGGGGCTCAGAACAAAAGCGTTATCACATATTTCCTGATCACTTGAGTTTCTACGGTGACGAATTGATTACACAGGATTTTCATTTTTAGAGAAAAGGCTCAAATTGCTCGACAAATATTTCAGAGATTGCAATCATTTGCAGCTGATGCGCAAGCCACATTTTTTAAACCAGCATTTCAACTGTAAATCTGTCGGAGAATATCGTTCGGCTTCAGACACATCAAGTCATCACTGCAGTTTAAATCATTTTCAATAGGTTTTTCGGGTGAAATTATGTGAAAGTCTGCACAATGCACGTTATTATGATCACTTTTCAAACATCAGGTATAAAGTCATTTTGGGAACGTACTCTGAGGTGATGGATCTGTTTTAATTAAAAACAACAAGAACCCAATATAAATAAGGAAAGTACAAATTACGAGTTGTTAAAACATTTTCCCCCGCACTAAATACAACGGGTTGTCGGTCTCTCACTTACCACAAAAGAAGTTGTAAAAAGGGGAAAAATTAGGCAAATGGACTCGTTTGAAGCACAGAAACACAAAACAGTTTTGAAAAAGAACCCGTTTCAAAATTAAATATATTCAATAAAGCACAGGGAGTATCTTTTAACCTAAATCTCTCAACAAGATTAATATTAAATTTCTCTTTACAATATGAATCATCACGAGGGAGGCGGGTGATAGAATACAAAACTAGTGATCAAAATGAAATTTCGTCTCACACAGAAATATACATTCTACTCTAAACAGTAGGAGGTTAAAGATCGAGACGCGATTGGGGTATAATTCGCCCTTGTCACATGACCGCCATATTGTCCCGAGAGACCAAAAATGCTTTGTTTTACCACGCCAAGCCTCGCCCCCACGGCTTCTACTGCGAGGCTTGGCGTGGTAAAAACATAGGCACGCAATGCGTGCTTGAGCTATTTTGTGAAGAGTGGTAAAATGTTGATAAGATAGGGAGAAGTCAGAAAATGGTTGAATGGTGAGTCATTTATCTGTGGCGCTTTTGGTTTTTGCTATGGTATCGGAGAAGTACGAGCAAACTGTTTTTCATTTGATTTTTGTTTAGTTTTCTTATTTCTAAGACTGATTTTGAGTTTGATTTGTACCAATTAAATAGTCATTCATCCTACATTTTTTGAAACAAGAGTTTCATTAATTCCGCAATAACCGATATGTAATATATTTTCTATTATTTGTTCATTTTCTTTCTCCGCACTTTCGCAAACACTATATTCTTCCGGTCCCTCAAAACCCCCAAAATATACGTACACATGCTGAAACAGTTCCAGGACCACATGAAGAAATATTCGCAAACAAACGAACCACCAAACACAACGTAATATACAACACCAGCAAAAACAAATCAACGTTGAACAAATAGTACTGATAACGAATATAAATGTAATTGCCATAATTTATCGATTTCTGATTTTCAAGTGCTTTGTACTTTTTACTTCGGACAGCAAAAATAGCCCGACCTAAACAAACGCTCTTATTTTAGTGTTGGGCCTTTTGCTGACAACGTCTGTGTACAGTAAGCAGATGAGCGTAACACCGCGTTATATCCCGAAATAAGGGCAATATTAAACTTACCGACTCGAAAACAAACCACCACTTAATTCCAAAATAAGCTCCTCCGAATTAAGAGCGTCAACAGTTGTACAATATTAAAAAACCCGATCAACAGACAAACAACGGATCGAAATCCGCCAATAAGAAGAAGAGAAAATTGAAGTTGAGAAAAGTAACCAATAAAAAACGGTTAAAAGTGACCAATCATTGTAACAGAAAATAAATTCAATTAGAAGTTGTTGTAAACAAGTTGAATTGACCACGTGCAAATCTTGTGATTGATCAAAGGTCGTGTTGGATGCACGTGACCGATCAAAGTCCGGAGTCGCATTTAACCAACAGCGTTGCGTTATTCATGTGGGAATTAACCAAAGAACTTACTATTACCAAACGTATGCACGTGATAGATCAAAGTTGAAAATCGCATTTGATAAACAGGCCTGTATGTCTTGGTGCCTGTTTACACGTGAGAGACAAAAGTAATTTGACAAATGACATTGCTCACTATCCGAAATCACCATTTTCATTGTTTAACATAACAACGGCTTCACTTCAAGGGGAACAAATATCCAGATTAAGGATTCCCTTCCATAGCATTTTTCTTCCGTGCAAATATCACTTGTGGAAACAGCCACTTCTGATTAGACTAATATTTATAGTTTTCAAATCCGTCAAACATATGTTTATTTTCGTCACACAATGCTCTTCCAGTTTTAACAATGTTCTTGCGGTTTTGACAAAATAAGCAAAGGAACCAAAAAAAACACAAGAAAAATTACAAAACTAAGCACTCGTCCACTTCGAAACGAAATATTTGCTCCCCGAGTAGGAACCGCTCAACCAAATTACCTTGATGCTGAATCAATTACCACTAGCATTATTCGTTTAACGTTTTTTGCCGCTTTTCACCGCCTGTATTATTTCCGATAATCAGAGCATTCAATCAGTTCAATGGCATATAGTAATATGCGATTTAAAGAACACTGCTTGATCTCAGGACGGCATTTCTTACCCGCTAGGTCTCTCGCGGTTACACCACGGGTTGTTTGAATAACTCGACGTTTTAATTCTCAAAAACTAAATTCTCCTCAGAAGTGGTCGAGTGCCACTAACATAGTTCTACTTTCGTTTTCATCGGGAGAGATGAAAAACTCCGGCTGATATTTGCTAACAATGGGAAAGGAATGAGCTGCTCGTTTCAGCAGACGGTCATTGGAGAGGAAAGATTGCGTGACGAACCAAAAGAGCGTCTGCGAAGGAGACTAAACACACGGTTGTTATAACCAACAAGCCGCGGCCGTAAACTTCAAATACTTTCGTCCCCACCTTACTACCTTCATCATCCATCGAAACAGCACAACTCATACTTCATTCTAATCTGACTCCAGTATCTCACGCCTATCGTTGTCATTCACGCATGCGTTAAATATACAAACCCTTTTCTCCGGAAAGACTACCATAATGGTGGTACCCCATGGCGTGATAGTAATAAATAAATCACGCAAAAGCAGATAGATGACGCGTGACATTTCACGCTGATGTTCCCTTGAGCGTAATCAACACGCATGTGTAACTTAGTCTCAGTGCTGACCATCACTAACCACATGCTTTCAAAAACACTTTAAAACAGGGAATTAGATTGGCCGCTGGCTGAAACAATGCCATCTAAAGAAACCTTTATTTCATTGGTTCAAGGCAGAACCACCCGACCAAGGAAGAATTTCTTGAGCTTCATGCTGACATAGAGCGATTTTGTTTACACAAAATAGCTCAACAAAGCTTTTTTGGTCTCCCGGGACAATATGGCCGCCGTGTGACAAGGGCGAATGTGGGATTTGGAGCTTACTTACCAGACTCTGCAGGTTATCAAGCAAATCATTGACTTGTTGACTCTGTAACAATCCGATGTGAGACTTTCCCAGAAGCCTTCGGACTTTTTTCTTCACTGAGTCCTTGTCCACATTCAAGGCGATCATGAATGCAACCAGGTTGTACAACATGGTGGCAAGGAGCCTGTCTTCATCTTCTTCCAGTCTCTTTTTCTCAGCAGGCCCTAGCGAGTTGTACCTACATACAACGAAGCAAACTCAAGCATTTATCCAACTGGAAATTGCACCTGCATAATTTGCTGCGTTACTTTTTTTGTGAATTACATGTAGTCCATGCCTGACCTGTCAATCATTTCTGCCGGTCCCTGATCCATTCCCACTGCATCTCTTTCAGCAGCCACAGCATCAAGAAAAATGTTTTCCCAGAAGTCCATGTTGTCCCACAAAGATGACCGCTCACTCAGCAACCCCTCAAATAAATAACGGCGACCTGTTGTCCCACGCCCCTCATCGCTCTCCACAGGAAAGATGTCCCCATTGTAATAACGATAACCTTGGAATAAAAATCAAGATTGCACACAAAATGCAACTAAAACCCACATTTTTGGCTTCTTAATATACATAGCAAGGCTTCCAGGGGTTTCATTACAAGCCGGCAACCGGCGAAAATCACCGCCTAGTTTGTCAGAATTTACCTCTCATCGCCACCTACTTTGTCTAGATTTCAATGAAATGATTAAAAAAAAATTAATCAGGTCGCCGCTTACTTTAGCAAGCTCAGACGGCTATTTCAAAACTTATTGAAACCCCTGGGCTTCAAAGTGCAGCTTGACATGAGGGTGGCAAAGGGGTTTTCGTGACGCGTGATGGCGCCCAAATTATCAGCGTGATGCGTGATTGGACATCACAACGTGATACGTGATTTGCTATTTTACAAGCGCGTGACGCGTGATTTACCAATTGGATTTCCGTGAAAAGTGAACGTTCTTTGACCTAGAAGGACACCAATTATTTGTGACCTTCAGTGCTATTTTGGCCGATCGCGTGGCCGTCCGTACTCGAATCTATCTCATCTATTGCATGAAAATTCTGAAAGAATGTCGACCCATACGAGAACGGCCGAAACGGTAAGAGACGTTAGAGGTCTTTTTAAGCCGCCCGAGAAGATGGCAGCGTGAGCAATGAGCCCCTACACAAAGAAAAATTTGGTGTACCTCTTTGTGAAGGTCGTCATAAAAACCTAAGCGAATTCAAAAGCCACGTTATGTCCTTCACTAAAATAAAGACTTGCCGTGCAGAAGGGGATTGGGCAAAGCTTTGACCTAAATATTTCCCGTATGTCAAAGAATAGCAAAGGTGGTGTAGACGTGGATTCAATTCGTTCGCAAGACTCTTGAAGCCACGAGTGGCCACAAATTTTTTCTGCCGATGGAATGATACAAGGTAAATGACTAAGTATGGTTACGTGTACCCAGTAGATGGAGTAGACCCGAGTAGCTATGTCTCGGGTTAGTTGTAAAACCTGTATCGGCTGCTTTAATTCTTCGTAAAATGGGGTTGGAGGGCCTACACGACTCCTGTTCGCATGTTTGCCGCTTCTATCTCGGTTCTATTGACCAATTTGGCTTCTTGTTTGTTTTCATCGGGGCAACACGATGGTTTACAGGATTATATATGATGATGAATACGTCCCATAGGTTGAACTCTTACAATATTAGCTTTGCGTTCTTACTCCTTTTCACGTGACCGTGATTGGTTTAAAAAATTGTACGTGATGCGTGATTGGTACCCCCTTTCCCCCTTTTGCCACCCTCTGACATGGTGTGGTCTGAGGGGACATGGGTATACCACCGTACAGGGATTCTAAAAGCTGACGTTTCGAGCGTTAGCCCTTCGTCAGAGCGAATCGAGGAATTACGGGTTGTGTGTAGTTTATATAGGACATAGTGGTAATATGGCATCGTGAAAAATAGGAATACATTCATGGAATGAAAAGGGTTCGTTTAAATACCGTGGGGACTTAGGGTGCTGAGTTGGAAGATAACTTTTGTACTAGATTACTGTGCAAATCCAAAAACCGTGAACACTTTGATTTGATTTTGACATTTCCCACTGTACAGCAACCAATCAGAAGCGACATGAAACCACAACCTAATTACCTTTACTGTTTGCGGTTTAGTCTTCTCGCGCATGATTGGGTTTTTACTTGAAACACAATAACATTTCATAAATATTTCTAGTGTTCACGGTTTTCGGATTTTCACAGAAAGAAATACCGGTTTGTTACCTTTGTTTAAGTTGCTTTTTCTCAGCAGTGGACTCGGAGGAATGGACGAGGATGTTTGACTTAAGCGGTCGAATGAGTTACGCCGTGTTAGGGTTTTGTTTAACTTCATGTGAGCAAGAGCTGGACTCTTACATCGCTCCTGCCTCATGTTATCTGGTCTGCTTGCTCTCATCAGTTCCTAAAAACGAGTGAATACATAGTTGTTACATGAAGAAACAAATTCCATTTTCAACAGTTTAGGTTCAGCATGTCATTGCCAAACTTCAAAATAGTCACGTTCAAAAAAAAACGCAGTCAACAAAAGGAGGAGGATCAGGCATATTTTTATATTGTAGAGAATCTTTTCTTTTAAATAAACTGGTCACTTTTTATTACTGTCTTTCACTAATCCCCACTATCAACTGAAACGGGCTGTAAGTGAAATCACCCATTACCAAAAATTAGTTCTTAAACTGTTTTCTTTTGGTGCGCTTTTCTTTTTTAAATTTATTGATATCTGCTCCGATAATTTAAATGCTGCTTTCTATGATGCTTATTGTTCAGACCTTTACTTAGCAGAGCCACGGAGATAACAGCCCTGCCCTGGAGCTGATCACATCACATCACATCACGTCACGTGCGTCACATTACGTCACACCACTTCATGTTGCATTACATCACATCTCAATTGCTGGTTTGTATGGGACGTCATGGCAGCCATGCTGGCTGATAAGAACAACAGCCTGCCTCTCTACTGGGAACTAAACTTTATTGTATTGTATTGTCATCTTACATGGCCGCCTTGTCACGTGGTTGAAAACCAAGAATTGGAGAATCTTTGCCGGCGTCATTGTTTGCATTTTACCCACAATTACTGCCAGGTGAAGTACTATATTATAGCAGCATTTCAAGGTATGTTAAGTACTAACCTGCGTTCTGGTGGGGTCAATGGATCTACTTCTAGTTGTCTTGTCTCTCATTTCTCTTCCTCTCTTACTCATTAGCGCTGCAACATCACTGTTAGAACGTGTAAGAGACATAGGAGTAACCCGTGGATCTCCACTGCTGTGTGAAGCTGATGACAGGACTGTCTCAATGTCACTGTTGGTGTCACTAACTCCACTGTCTCGATCACTCTTACCGTTCAGTGTAGCGTGTCTCTTGCCTGCAGATCAACAATGTACCCACAACATCAATACAAGGCGACTACTCCTGTGTATAGAGAACTGCACGCCACAGAACACTACACCCCAGTCAGAAAGAAAACAGAGTGACTGGTTTCATTACAGTTAAGCAGTTCGGTGCAAGTTTTTAAGCGCTGTTTGAAGAATAAATACCTCTTACTAACCGAGTCAAGGTCCGTACTATAAGAACCTGTAAGTTACAGACCGAATTTTCTCCCATTCGCTTATGGCCCAAGCGCCATAAATCAACGGGAAAAACGAAGATCCGTAACTTACAGTATGGACCAAGAAAACGAGGTTAGTGAGATATTTATTATATCTTCGAGATTAATCGGACGCGCGGGTAAGGAAACTTTCAGTAGAATACGGCTCGCAAAATTGACCAATCACAACGCGCGTACTAACTGAGAGATACAATAAACTTTTAGACAAATCTTTGAATGCCCCTAAGTTTTTATTTTGATGTAATGTCAAATTCTCCTTGCGATTCATAAGTGAATTCAAGGCAATTTGAAAGGAGAATCTGGCAATTTTTTCAGAAGCCACTTAGGGCTTTTTTCTAAATTAACTATCATTATTACTGTTTACCTTTTAACGGTCATTGTTCCTGAAAAGTCCCATTAAGGAGGTGACAATAAAGGATGTATGGATGTACTGGTGAAAGGACAATCTCTTATCTAACAATAATGATGACAATAACTACAAATACAATAACAATAAAACACCGACCTGTCTCAGCAACCCAGGAGTGTACAGCTGACATGTCACGTGAGTGATCTGACAGATTAGAGATCGTACTGTCACTGTTGGAAATAACTGACAACTCGTCATCATCACGCAGCCTTGCTAATTGATCTTTGATGTCTCGTCCATGATAATGAGTGTGTGAGATTTCTAGGAATTGGAAAGCAGAAGCAATTCCTCCGATGCCTTTATTCTCCACACTGACTTCTAAACCAGAAACTGCAGCCTTCAACACTTCCAACATTCCTCTATAGACACTGCGAGAAACTCGCTAAAATATAAACAAGGTGAATCAGCAGACAAGTATTGTTATCACAAAGCAAAAAGTAGCTACACAGTTTCTCTAAAGAAATAATGTAAGGAGAACAAAATCGTAAGAACTTTTAAGTAAGACATTACAAACAAATTGTTCATATAGGACTATAGAATAGCACATTTTTATGCCAGCTTCACTTGATTTTCACTGTTTCTTGGTTAATTTGATACATACAAGTGTTAATGTTATTTATCATTCACAGATCACTTAGTTGTTAACTTAAGGAGGCTGAAAGACATGTGGCAGTTTAACTGACTGATGGTATTTCCAATAAGAACTTTTAATAAGGTGAAACACTAACATACATCTGTCTGAATTCATTAGATTGATAGTTTTGAACGTTACTCTCCAGACTTCAAAAAAGCAATGCTGACAAGATTAAAATATGGAGTTTTGACTAGTACAGTACTCTATTTGAATCTGTAAACAGCACAGCATGGAATGAAACAACATTCCTTTGATGACATGAAAACCAGTCAACCTTCAGGTTTGGTTACTGAATTCACAGTTTATTTTTGATTGTTTTTGATAAATGATAATATTATTTAGGTTTATTAACCAACTGATTTTGAACAAGATAATCATGAATGCAACTACTACATGTGTAAATAAATTATTGCAAAGTAACGCATTTGCACTATGAACTGTAGTATTAACAATAATTGTTAATAACCAAAGGTTTTTCAACTGCAAAGATTTATGCATATGCTGCCATGGTGACCGAACAAGAAGAATGGTCACCTACCTTAACTTCAGGGACGGGAGACTGGGCTGATTCAGTCCCAGTGCCCCAAGTAGAAGAGGAAGAAGACGGTGCAGACCATCCAAGAGAGAATGAGGACAAGGTGCTCCACCAGAGTTTAGGCTGTGATACGTACAGTATAGTGAAGAGGCAGCTTAGTAACAAGATAGTGTGGTGCGCAGCACAAAACATGCTTAGCAGTAAGGATGGGGTATAGAATGGAAGAATTTGAGATATTTGCGAGGTGCTAGCACCAATACAATTTGCACTTGACATTACACAGCTTTGGCTTTCAAGTGTGGCCTCCGCCTTGCTTATTGTTTGGTAACTGCCAAACTGTTTTAAATCACAATTACTGTGACATGATGGTGCACATGGCCAGTGTGCAAGACTACTTGTCCTTGGAAGATTGAGTGGCTGAGTGTGCTCAGCCTTTCTGGTTTCATTTCAGATTTCAGATTGCAATTCTCATAATAATATTTCAAAACCATTCCATACCCCTTATATTTTAAATTCAACACCACTTTACTTTTTGCTTTTGGCATGCATTGGATGTAGAAAAATAATTTACATATTTTTATCTTTTTTTTTCTATTTGGTATGCATTGAATTGGGTTTAAACAGCTTTTTCTAAGCCAGTTTGTTTTATTTTAAATATTATAATATTGTACTTGTCTGTTACATGTAATATTACTGTTAATTATTCATTAGCAATTTGTAAAACAAAACATTTTGACAAAATCCAGTGAAGTGTTAGAAAAGGTGGTGAGAGCACAGCATAACATACAACAAACACAAAAAGAAATGAATGAGAGACAAAAGATGAAGCCAAAAAATACCCTCACAAAAAGAACCAAGCAGAAGAGTGCTTCAAAACCAGTAGCAGAGAGAGTAAGCTAATAAGCATTAGCAGCATGTATGGTGTGAATGACAAAGGAAGATCTCATTAACAATGATATTTAAATATAATTAAATCAAGATATTAACTATTAATATTTGTACCCATTAAAAATGATTTCACCTTTATTTCAATGAAAACTACAACTTGACAATTATTATTACTTGATTTTTAACAGAGTTTAAAGGGATATGACAGCAGATCATAGGTACAGTGTGTACTAACAACAGCATTATCTGTTTCTTGTTTTGAGTCTAAACTTGTCTTAGAGAGCCCACTTTGTGCCTGTTTATACTGTGCCAGCAGGAAAGATGGAGGAATAATGTTACTGGCAAGCTGCACAATAAGAAACAAAACTTAACAATGAATAACAAAGCAAAATATTATTAAATACAGTGGTATAACAAAAGTCACAAGCATAAGCAGAGTTTAATTAAACAATGTACTCTGACTGCAAATGTACTCATAACTACCTGTATATGTTGCAGTTAAAAATGGAATTCAGGTAACAATTTTTTAACCTACATGTAGGTTGAAAATCAATTTCCTTTGTCTCCTAGCCCAAATTTTAAATGATTAGGCTTAAGAGACAAAGGGATTTGAGAATCAACCTTGGTTAAAAATTTTTACCTGCAACATATACATGTCTATGAATGGATACTACTGATAATACAAAAGAGTAATAAAATAAATCTATGCTTCTAGGTGTGTGTTGGATGATGTTGAGTAGTGGTGAGCCAACACCTGGAAAAATGGATGGATACATGATAGGTAATAAGTAATGGTATGGAAACATCAAACGGAAGTGAATAATGCATACTGTGGTGCAAAGACACAGAACGAAAGTGGAGGCATGGAGGAGGGCCCCTGATAGTGATCTCCTTAAATATTTATTATTTCCAATTTGTTTCCAAATTATATACAGTGTCCATAATAACAACTAGTAAAAGGTAAAGCCTCAAGTTTACAGGACTACTTTCAACTGAAGTGAAACAGGAAAAGTAAAAACTCATGGTGAAAAGTCAACTGGACAAAATATTACATTAGGAAGATTCTATGAAGTGCTAGATCGTGACTGTTGGAGAAATGCTTGTTAGAGCCGATGACACAAGCTTCTGAAGTGTTCTATGCTGTTGCAATGACTAAATATGTGAAGAGAATGTAAAGCAAGGAAAGACATACAAACAAAGTAACAAAGCTAACTTTTTAGAACTATTATTTACAGTACCGCCCAAATGTAAGTTACCACCTCTCGTCTCGTTTCTCGCGAGACGCGTCTCGTTTCTCTCGAGACGAGTCTCGTTTCTCTCGATACGAGTCTCGTTTCTCGCGAGAGTCACTGAACCGTTTAGTATGGAATATATCACTCGCGAGAAGTCGTTGTACTATCTATTGTATCAGAGATTTCTGTTTCCATTGTGTTGTCAAATCCGTTGAGTCGAAATCATTAACAGAAAGTTTGTTTGTTTTTAGCTTTAGCGTACTGAATTTGCAACACCTCCGAACGTCGGTCTAATGCGTAAACAATTATCTTCTGGAGGAATGTCGCCGCGTTTTATAAGCGAACGTCAAGATCATCTCGCTTTGTCTCATTTTTAATCGAAATCATTGGACCGGCGAATTGAACTGTAGAGCATGATGGGAAATAAAAAGAGCACGTGTGAAAGAAAAAGATGGCGTCTTGTGTGTTTATTTCATGTAGGAAGTTTTAAGCAAAAGTTTTATTGATGAACAAACCATAGTGGTCCTTCGAGCCGGATGAAAAGAAGCGAAAATGACAGAGGAGGAAAATACGAAGCGAAAACGAACTCTACCGAAGCATTTACAGGACTACGTGGACGTACCGGGACAAACTACCGCTGCAAACAGTAAGCAAACAGAAAGCACTTCAATCAGGAGTGGCGGCAGTCATCGAACGAGCGAGAAAAGCGGCGGAACAAGCAAATCAAAATCATCTTCTGCTAAAGAACGAGCGAAGGAAGCTGCGAGAGAAGCCAGGTTGGCGAAATTAAAAGTAGAGCAGCTGAAAGAGAAAGCGTTACTGGAGGTTCAAATCGCTACTCAAAAGGCCGAACTCGATGCCCAACTAACCATCAAAGAAGCGGAACAAGAAGCCGACTGGAAAGAACAAGAAGCGTTACTTCTGGAAGAGGAGGCAAGTGAAGATGAAATTAGCGAAAGAATGGATGAATTTGAGCAAAACGAGCCGACTGCAGACGATGTAAAGAATGTTAAAGTCGAGCAATGCGATACGAAGAAAGGAGATTTGCCAAGCAAAGATGTTAAATTTGCCACTAAGAAAGTAACGGAATGGTTGAAAACGGTGACACCCAAACAGGAGCCTGACGAGTTCAATGAAAGGGCCAGAGTTCTCGAGCCAACAGAAGAAAAGGAAAAGTTTGCAAACTGGGCGAACACAGCACTCGGTAAGTCACCTTTGATGTCTTCACTTCCCAAAATACAATTGCCAGTATTTGATGGAGATCCTTGTCATTGGCCAAATTGGTATGGCATGTTCAAAGTGCTTGTGGATGATCAAATGCTTTCCAAAACACAGAAGATGATTTATTTAAAGGCGTCTGTTAAAGGGTCGGCAGAGAAAGCCATTTCTGGAATGTTATTTGATGGAACAATGTATGAACAGGCAGTTGAAGAGTTGACTCTTCGGTTTGGGAACCCAGAGCTCATTTCGAGGTCTCTAATTAGAAAGCTGTTGGAGCTACCAAAGCTAAAGGATGAAGATGTTTCAAGTTTGAGGTCATTTGTTGACAACATGCATAACATTGTGAGGACATTGAAGTCCTATGGTCACAGTGCAGACGTGCAAGCAGCAGCCAACATGCAACAGGTTATGGACAAACTGCCCCCTAAGATTGCTGAAAGATGGAGCCGACGAAAAAGAGAATTGCAGCCCAAAAGAGTTGACCTCAGTGATCTTGACATGTGGTTGGAAACGGAGGTACAAGTTAAAGAAATGGTTTACAGCAGTGTGACTATTCCAGAGAAACCCAAGTATGAGCCAGGGAAGCCTAAGGCAAATGCAAGCAACCCAAAATGGAATTCAAGACGGCAGAATGGGCGAGTTAATGCGTTCATGACTTCAGCAGCCAAACTGGAATGCCCTATTTGCAGAAATGATCATCAGATCACCATGTGTGAGACTTGGAAGAAAGGGACTGTGGACGATCGATGGGAGTTAGCAAGGAAACACAATCTATGCTTCTTGTGCCTGAAACGAAATCACCGAACGTGGCGTTGTATGTCAAAGGATACCTGTGCAGTACAAGGGTGTGGTCGAAAACACCATTCACAGCTCCACAAAACGGACATGCCGCGATTAAACCCAACTGCTGCCACATTCCATCCTCTGCCAACTGACACTGGTAATGCACAGCAGAGCACAACGCCTGAAACTCACGCAAGCTGTGGAATGACTGAGGAACCTGTTAATGCAAAACGTAATGAGAAGGTGGCTCTTCAGATGGTGCCAGTTATTCTTGAAGGGAGAAATGGAATCCGGATCAAGGCAAATGCATTCTTGGATGGAGGATCAAGCTCATCTTACCTTAGAGAACAAGTAGCAGACACTCTGGGACTAGAAGCAGAACGTCGACCACTTCGTATTACAGTTTTTGGAGCGAAGACAGTTGTTACGGACAGTAAAACTGTGACTGTGCACGTAGAAAGCATGAATGGTGATACGAAGAGAGAAGTACTCCTGTGGACAACCCCGAGCATATGCAAAATGAGAGCAATGGATTGGTCTCAAAGTAAGGAAAAACTGTGTCATCTTCGTGATTTGAAAATTGCAAAGCCAGTTGGAAGTGGGGAGGTCGATTTGCTCATTGGTAGCGATTATTATGAGGAACTTCTCCTCCCTCTTGAGCACCGTGTTGGCAGACCAGGGGAACCTGTGGGTGTGAAGACTCCACTAGGATGGACAATCGTAGGACATGTGCCAGAGGGGATCAGTGGTTGCAGCACAGCCTGTCACACCTTTACCTTTCATGCTAACCCTATTCCTGAGTTACAAGCCGATGAATTGATGCGTAAGATGTGGGATGATGAACTGGCGGGGCTTGGCGATCAAAAGAAGCAGCTGACTGCAGAGGAGATGTACGCTGAGTGTAAGGTGGCCAATTCGAGGCGTTACATTGGTGGGCGTTACGAAGTAGGAATTCCGTGGGTTGATGATCAACCGCCATTGTACTCCAACAGAACAAGTGCTGAATCTCGGCTCGTTTCCCTTGAAAAGCAACTGCAAAGAAGACCGGATATTGCCGAGAAGTACTGCCAAGTGATGGAAGCAAATGTAACCAAAGGATATGTTAGGAAGGTAGAGCCACCAGAGGTAGATGATGGGCCAAGCTGGTACTAACCTCACTTCCCTGTTGTGCGAGAGGATAAAGAGACCACAAAAGTGAGGATAGTGTACGACTCTGCTGCAAAGTACGGAGGGATCAGCCTCAATGACACCATGTTACCTGGCCCAAAATTGCCGCAAGATGTCTTTGATGTATTACTTCGCTTCCGCAACAACCCAGTTGCCCTTGTAGCTGACCTGAAAGAGATGTTCTCCCAAGTCATCATGGCTAAGGAAGACAGGAAATATCATCGATTCCTTTGGCGTGGGCTAGATCTTACGAGACCTCCAGAGGTTTACGAGGCGGTGAGCTTGATGTTTGGTGACCGTGCATCGCCTTATATGGCTCAGTACGTTCTGCGCCAGCACGCCAAAGATTACCAAGAGGAATATCCAACAGCAGTGGCAATCATCCTCTTGCAGATGTACATGGACGATGTCCTGACTTCACTGGAGACAGATGACGAAGCCTTAAAGGTTCGCGATCAGCTCATTGATCTACTCGGGAAAGCGGGATTCAAGATCCGACGATGGTGCAGCAACAAACCTAAAGTGCTGGAGGATATACCCCTTGACGATCGAGTAGCAAACGTGAAAATCGAGGAAGCAGAGCTGCCCTGCATGAAGGCGTTGGGGGTTCAGTGGAATGCAGAAATTGACGCGTTCACCTTTAAGTTGAACCCGCAGAAGGACATTGAGTACACAAAACGAGGATTTCTGAAGAAACTCGCGACCCTGTTTGATCCTCTACAGATGCTAGCACCATTCACAATAAGAGCAAGAATGGCTCTACAGGAAACTTGGTTACTTGGCCTCAGCTGGGACGAGGAATTTCCGGATGAGTTGAAGAGAAGGTGTCAAGCTTGGTTTCATGAACTGTCAGAGCTTGCTGGTGTCCAAGTCCCAAGGTGTTACCGAGTAGCTGGAAAGCGTGTTGTTGAAACCACAATCCACACCATGACAGATGCGTCGCAACTGGCATACGCGGCCGTAAGCTATGTGCGTAATGAATATGAAGATGGAGAAGTATCCGTACGGTTTGCTGCGGCAAAAGCCAAGGTTGCCCCAACAAAAGCGACAAGTATCCCTCGCTTAGAGTTGATGGGGGCGGTGTTAGGATTAAGACTGTCCAGAAGGGTCTCAGAATTGTTGCAAGTGGGCTTTGACAGTTGTACTTTGTGGACGGACAGTGAGGATGTTATTTGTTGGATTCAAGGTCAATCTAGGAGGTACAAAACCTTTGTGGCGAACAGAGTATCTGAGATACACCAGAAATCCAACCCCAAGCAGTGGCGTCATGTTCCGACTCACCTGAACTGTGCTGATGATGCTACCAGAGGTCTTCATGCGCGTGAATTGACAGCCAATCACCGTTGGTTCCATGGGCCCGAATTCCTGTATGACATTCCAGAGAATTGGCCACAAAAGAAACATATCAAGGAAGACGAAAGTTCTAAAGACTGCCGAGCTGAGATCACAAAGCCCAAGATGACATTTGTGGCAGAAGTTTCCAAGCCATTGATAGATCCCCTGAAGTATTCAAGCTGGACAAAACTGATAAGAGTGACTGCCTGGGTATTGCGGTTTATTGCAAAACTGCTAAGCAAGGTGAAGAAAGGAGGAAGCACCGTTCCCACGTTAGTGAGAGAAAATTTGTTGACCCCAGTTGAGCTGGAAGAGGCTGGAAAGTTCTGGGTGAAGCAGGCACAGATCGAGAGATTCCCCATGGAAGTGCGAAATTTGAATGGTGGAAGGGAGGTTAGCAGACAGAGTCCCTTGAAACAGCTGACGCCTATAATTGACAAGGAAGGAATGTTACGAGTTGGGGGACGCCTTACCAGAGCAGCTCTTCCCTATGATGCCATGCATCCAATGATCCTGCCCAAGAAACATCACATTACTCGACTGATTGTAGCAGATGTCCATGGTCGTTGTCACCATGCAGGAATAAATCACGTGTTGGCCCAAGTTCGCCATCGATATTGGATCATTGATGGCCGGCAAGAAGTTAAGAATTGGGACAGAGAGTGCAAAGTGTGTGAAAAGAGGCGCGCAGCACCAGCAACGCAGATAATGGCACCTCTTCCAGAGTCAAGA
Source organism: Galaxea fascicularis (assembly GCA_948470475.1). Taxonomy (NCBI): domain Eukaryota; kingdom Metazoa; phylum Cnidaria; class Anthozoa; order Scleractinia; family Euphylliidae; genus Galaxea; species Galaxea fascicularis. The sequence goes on along the minus strand of OX419340.1, from coordinate 30,525,724 downwards.
CTAGGAACACCCATGAGGGCGTTTGCAAAATCATGTGTGGACTATGCAGGGCCATTCATAACTAAGATCACGCGAAGAGTTTCAGCTAAGAGATACCTCTGCCTATTTACCTGTTCAGCCACTAGAGCGGTTCACCTGGAGATCGCCTTTTCGATGAGCACAGCAGATTTCTTGAATGCGTTTAGCCGAATGGTTGCCACAAGAGGACGACCTGAAGAAGTCACTAGCGATAACGGAACAAACTTTGTGGGGGCAGAAAGGGAGCTGAGAGAGCTGATCCAGTCAATCAACCAGAAGGAGATTGTGGATGACTGTGCCAGTAAAGGCATCAAGTGGAATTGGAATCCACCCCTTGGTTCGCATTTCGAAGGCGTGTTTGAGTCGCTGGTTAAAGTAGCCAAGAAAGCGTTGAAGTCAATCGTGGGAAATGCAGGGTTGAATGATGATGAACTCCAAACTGCCATCAAAGAAGTAGAGAGACTTATGAACTCACGACCATTGTCGTATGAGGGAACAGACCCCCGTGATGAACCTGTGCTGACGCCGAGCCACTTCTTGATAGGGCAATTAGGAGGACAGCTGGCTCCCCGAGTAGCAGATGAAGTGGCATTTAACCCCCGAAACAGATGGAGATTGGTTCAGGATCTCGTTAAGGTTTTCTGGAGGCGCTGGAGAGAAGAATTTCTGTCAACGCTCAACACTCGGAAGAAATGGAGAGAGGCGCGTGACAACCTTAAAGAAGGAGACGTAGTACTTGTGGTTGATCAGAATGCACCACGAGGCAAGTGGCACCTGGGACGAGTGATGGAGGAGTTTCCAGGCCAAGATGGACAAGTGCGAGTCGTTAGAGTGAAAGTCCAGGGTCACGATTACATCCGCCCAATCACACGGTTGTGCCCATTGAGTGTTTGAGATGAACTGAACTTACTGAGATGAAGAGCAGACACCGGATGTGCTCTTCGGGGGGGAGGATGGACCGGCGAATTGAACTGTAGAGCATGATGGGAAATAAAAAGAGCACGTGTGAAAGAAAAAGATGGTGTCTTGTGTGTTTATTTCATGTAGGAAGTTTTAAGCAAAAGTTTTATTGATGAACAAACCAATCATAAACCAAGCTACTTGATTTCCCACTCAACACTAGCGACGCTAGCACTAGCGACCTTCGGCTCACGCGGCTCGCAGAATTGGCGCTTATTAATGTTATCGCTTTGATATCTATTTTTTGCCGACTTTACAGCGCCGGCAGCGGCGTTGTTTGGACAATTTTTCGTTGGTTATAATTAATTGTGTTGCCAATTAATTGTTTCGCTTGGAGAAAGCAGTAAGAAAGAAAACTAACAGAAAAATAAGTCGAGATAAATTGTTTTCATGTATTCTCGATATGCATTTGCATGTTCAAGTGGCGTTTGACATGTTTATGTTTTAGACGTTTTGGCTGAGTGATTTTCTGATTTACAGTTTCGAAAAACAAACGTTGTCAGATTCCGGTAAACTGTAACAGTCAGCACTAGATCTAGAAATGCTTTTGCTTTATGTAGTTCAGCCCGACTTTTTTCAGATCTTCTAACAAAAATTTATCATATCATCATGCGAACATTAGTTTGGGTACGGTGAAGCCGCTCGCTAGCGACCACGTGTTGATGTTAGCGCTGTCGATATGTGAAGTACCGGAATCACATCAAAACTATCTTAAAAACTTTGACCTTAAATGAAGAACCTTGAATGATACCTCAAATGAAAACCTGATTCATAAAGATTACCGTTTTATTCCACATTTGAACTCGTGTCGCTTGGAGTCGCGAAAATTAAATACGAACCAGTGTTGACACGATGACATGTAAATTGTAGTTCATGGCAACGGGGCTCGCGCAAATCTTTTGCCGAAGTAAATATTGCACACTTATGAAATACACGTTTTTTAGATTTACAGAGACAATACATTTTGTTTGTATCAGATCAAAACTATCTGAAAAGCTTTAACCATATAACTTAAAATGAAAACTGTTCCGTTAAGACTACCGTTTTATTAGACATCGAAACTTGTGCCGCCTGAAGTTACGAATACAAATAGTAAAATAAATCAAGACGAGCATGCCATCGATCGTGATTGCGAACCGTTCGTTTCGCCAACAAAACGAATGATGCGATACCTACGTGTATACATGTATGTGCGCATAGCCATGTATCTCAATAATGCCGTTTGTACATTCACCTAAAGGCAAAGCGTTGGTACTTGCAGTGCACTCGAGAGAAACGAGAAACTTCTCGAGAGAAACGAGACTCGTCTCGAGAGAAACGAGACGCGTCTCGAGAGAAACGAGACGCGTCTCGCGAGACGGTGGTAACTTACATTTGAGCGGTACTGTAATTTCACTCCCAAGATATGGCTGCACACACAGTTGTGTATGAATCACTAAAGCCAGTACTGATCAACAGTAAAGCAATTTAATGACACATAACAAAACCACCATTATGAGAACTGCCCTACATACAGCCCGTACAGTCCCACAATTCTATCTTACCATATCATCCACAGCATCTGTGTTCCTGTCGGCAGATGGGGCACTGTAAAGACGACTAGCCACCATAGCTCTCAGACTCTCATCGCACATCAACCTACGGAACCTCTTTGATGCAAGCCAACCAACACCATCCCCTTTCATTACACTACGGATGACTTCCTTCAAAAATTGTTGATTTTCACTGAAAAAGAATATTTTTTTTGTAACTAATTTTGTTTTATAAGTTTATGGTGAGGCAGCTGAAGTTAAAGTGTAAAATTTGATCTCATGGCCAGTCCAAAGAAAAGTTCCCCTTTTCTTGTTTTGGTCTTTTTACTGATTATATGAGCCACCAAATGGACCATTATGACAGCGTAGAAGTATTGCTGTCCCCATGGTAATTGAATCAGCATAGTAAGAATGCTCTAAAATGAAGCTTTGTATAAAAACACTTTTTGTACACAACAAGTTTCCTTTATGAAACAAACATACAGACAAACACACAAAGCAAAAAATATTTCATGGTAATTATAGTGCAGTCACATTTACCTTTGAATTTGCTTTTCTGTTGAAGTTTGCTTTGTCAGTGGAGGTCTTCCCGATACTCTTTCTCCAGGTACAGGTGGTTTTTGTCTCATTCCTATAAAATGCGAGAACAATGCTTTTCTCAACAATCTGAATTGTCAATGATCCTTTTACTCCCAGGAGCGTAACATGTAACTTCTCTTATGAGAATAGAAAATTTCATCATTTGGAGGATGTTACCCTAATACAACCTCAAATTCTCTTAATTAATTTACAAGGGAATGTATGTCAGCTTGAAGGGAGAATTGCTAGTCACATCTTAGGAGGTAAAGGATTAAAAGAAAGGGAAAGCATTCATTTATATTGCCTGTAGGATGTTCACTTCATAGGCTTGGTCACAGTTTCATTTGGTTTCAAGTGATGTACTTGTGACAGGGTTCATGCACTTTTTTCGACCAAAAAATCAAGGACCTTTTAAGGCCTTTCAGGGACACATTTTTCCATTTTTCAAGGAATCCAAGAGGGGCAAAATCAAGCCAGTATAAAGACACATCAGATGCTCAAAGCAGAGAGTGCACCAATTTTCATCTCAGACACTTGAGAAGCTTTGTTGGATAAAACTGGCAACAATTTCCAAGGACTTTTAAAGCCATTAATTTTTATTTTCAAATGCATGGACTTTCAAGGACTTTCAAGGTGCTTGTGAACCCTGTTGTGAGTTTGAACCACTTGGCTGCAATACAAGAAAATAGAGATCTCTAGAGTAATGCTGTACTCAATAATATTGCAATGCACTGGTCATTACGGATATGACAAGGGTCACCAAAAGAAAAAACTGAGTTTATTTTATCTGAATGACCACACTTCAGGCAGACTTGCACAATACTTGGCTTGCATATGACTCTTAAATAGATCATTTTCACTGTCATGCCATAATGAAATAAATTTGAAGCTGTTCAATGAAAAAAGCCAAGAACATGAAAATGTTGTAGAACACCAATACATAAACAACCTCTCCAGGTCTCACGTCTGTGTGATACATTGTTTCCGAGTTATTTGCCGAAGCGTGTCATGCAACTTTATAGAGTTTTGTATGGAATTGCAATGTTGGTGGACTACTATGGTCCACCAATATGGCAGCCGGAAATCCACTAAAACAGCTGGAGTTCGCTTCATGATGAAAGCACTTGGCCTGTACTTTCCACTCATGAGACAGTACATATGTGTACAAACACATCTCCTAATATACTTGAAACGTTCAAACTAGGACAATCATAATGAGATAATTTTTTTTTCAACCAAACAGGTTTCTATCTTGGTGTCACGCAAGGTGACAATTTGGAAATTCAAAATGCTGTATTTTCAAAATGAAAGACATTACAGAATTGGTAACCTCTAAAAATATTTATTTCTAGGTCATCTTCAATGTTGTATAGATAAAAATTCAGAGGACCTTTGGATTTTTATGTTAGAATTTGATGATGTCAGTGTGAAAACCATCTATAGCATCTTCACTGGGAAGAAGGATTCACTCTTTCTCTTTCTGAAGACAGCAAAAAAAATCTTGCCTCACACAATAGTTTGTAGAGGGAAATGTCAAGTGCCTAAGGTTTCCACCTTAAAAACAACAACTTACCAGGGAAAGGGAAGAAAGGAGATTTTTCTTCTTGTGGAGAAAGTTTGTGTGGGGATGAATTGTTTGGGATTCTCTTTGCAAAGCCATTTATAACAGGTTTCTCTGCAGTTTCCTGTTGTGTCGACTTTGTAACATTCATGGTTGATTTTTTAATACTGTTCCACAGACCTACAAGATGTGTGATAAAGAGCATATTCTTATTTAAAAAGAGAAATGAGCAAGGTTGTCAATCTACCTGGCTCACTTGAACCCTAACTACAGTGTAACTTTACTTCACAATGGAACCCCATTAATACAACAACCATCGGGCCATGAAAATTTGGTCTTATTAACAGGATACAGTCAAATACACACATAGAGACTACATTGCACATACCGGTATCTGATCTCTCATAAAGTGAAACAATAGAACAGGTCAGCACTAGGGGTTGTTGCAGCCAGAGTTTGTTACTAACATCCCTAGTGGGATCCCTAACATCCCACACAGAGTCAATTGTGAAGAGTTGTGAGACAAGGCCCCTGGCCTTATCCGAGAATACTAGAAAGTCTAACCATTTGCAGATGTAATGGCAAAGGAAGCACTTTCTCCTCAGTTATTTCAGGGTTCTCAGTACTTAGATTTTTAAGCAGGAGTTGATCACTGATCAAGTAGGAGGCTCTTCAGCGAAGCCAGAAGAAACAAAACAAAGAAAAGAAACTATTATGGATAATAACTTGTGATAGTCATATACAGTACATGTACATGTATCTGTTTTTGGTTATTGCTGTCAAATAAGTTTCAATGTTACATTAAATTCCAATTTCCTATAAGAAATGAGTCTGGTGTCACTGACAAGGTTTGTTGCATACCCTTCACTGATTTCTCGCCCCCCAAATTTGCTGCAGGATGGCCATTTGTGTTGTCAACAACATGCTCACCTGTAATGAACCTTCATCTTCCTTGATTCTAAGCTACAATGTACATGTAATGCCTATGAAGTCAGTGACAACTGTGGCCAAAGTGGAAAGTCCTATCTCTGACTGTGGACTCTAATATTATTACAGCTCAACTGTACATATTGGGGAGGAGGTGCAATTTATCAATAGATATAGCTTGATCTTTTTAATCTTACCTAGAACAGCTTCAGTGCTATTGGTAAACATATTGTTTTGTTTCTCTGGAGAAGACATGGCATTTGATGAAGAGCTGGACTGTGATGATGTCCCAGTCACAAATGTGTTTTCACTATCAGTATCTGATGCTATTTTTCGTCTGGCTGTATGTGGTGTTGGTGGGTTAGATACTGAATATGAAAAATCTTCACTATCCTCATCTTGGACAGAGTAGGAGTCTCCACTGCTGAGTGAGCAGGCTGCTGAATCTGGGGTTCCTGATTCAGATGGTTCATGCCTACACATATATACCAACAAACAAATCTCAACTGTAGATAAAAGCTTGTCTCCACCTGTGGATGACCTGAGGATTGCTTGCTAAAACACCCAAACTCACACTACTGGTAACACTAGCCAGATTGGCTGTTTACATTGTACATCATGTTAAATGATTAGGAGAGCAGGGTTGGCACATTAGTGCGAGCGCTTGCCTTCCACCAATGTGTCCCAGTTTCAATTCTCAGACTCGGCATCATAAGTAGGCTGAGTTTGTTGGTTCTCTACTCTGCTCCAAGAGGTTTTTCTCCATGTAATCCGGTTTTCCCATCTCTTCGAAAACCAACATTTGATTTGATTTGAGAATTGTAAAGCTTATTATTGTATGGTGCATTTGATCATATTCACATGCTACATTGCCCCTAATAAGAAATGAATTATTATTATATTATTATTATTAAAAGCATCTTTGAAAATACAAGCATGGATTAAAAAGTAAAATTGTAATTAGCCTCTGGCCACAGTGCTCAGGATATTCAGAGCTGCTGCTATTGAAATAATGCAACACAGTGACTACCAAATACATTTGAAGATTACCAACAACACTTTCTTAATTTGCAGTTAGCTACAGATGTGGTTACCTTAAACTCCTCTTGCTGCTGTCATGAACACTTTGACCATTGAGCATGCTGCCCCTTAGCACTGGCATGCCTGGCAAACTAAAGGAGGCTTGCAAATCTGGCATTGGGGAGGATGCTCTCACAGGGGCAAATGGAGGAAGGTGGGGTCCAGCTGGTGTGGTCCCATTAATGCCGCCACTGAGCATTCTCTGAACAAGGTCCCCAACAGAACTATGACAGCTGCTACTGTCATCATCTTCATCATTGTTTGGAGTGACTTCATCTTCATCAAAAATGAGACTGGGTTCATAGTCCACATCAATCCAAGGCTCATTGAAGATCTTTGAATCCGAGTCAAATACTTGGTAAATGACAGGTTCCAGGTCATCAGCAAACCATTTAGCTTTATCTCCAATCACCAGAGGGTCATATATATCTAAAAGATTGATTAAAATTACAATAAAAAGATTGGCCTTGCAGGCTTTCAGGACTTTTAAGGAGATATCATTTTTTTAAGTTATGAATTTTAACTACAAAAAGAAAATAATGTTTTACCTTTGAGAATTTTGGAAAATACTGTGTTTGTTGGGTACACAAGCCACTCCCCATAGTATTCTAATGACTGTAACACAACAATAAAAGAAAAACACTGTATCATTACAAGTTCTCATCATGTTACAACATAAATGCTGTTACAAGAAACAAGAATTACTGTAAGAGTTCTCATTACCTGTATGTTATTCTAACTAGATCTTTGAGAGCTTATATCTAACTAAGAGTTGTCACATAAGTCTCCAGTTGAAAGAACACCAAATGATGCCATCACTCCCAAATAGGCCATTTCCGAGTTCATGTCTGCCTCCTTTTCAAAGCGAGTCTAAGTGCGAAGTTTTTGTTATGAAAATTAGTTTTCATTCATATGTAAAGTAGAACTAATTACCATCACAAAAACTTCGCACTCAGACTCGCTTTGAAGAGGACGCAGACATGAACTCGGAGATGGCCTATTACATGTATCTCACTATGCACATTCACTTACCTGTGAATCTGCAAGTCTCACAACAAAATCTGAGAGTACCGGTCTTGATTTCAAGAAAGGTCCCCTCTGAAGTGCAACCACTGGCCGAGAATAAAGCCTGAGTGTTCTTGTGTGCTCTTTGATTCCTCCAAGAATGTTGGGTGATGTAAAAAACTTGACCATAGCAACTCTCACAGCAATATCTACTGCATCTACATCGTTCCCATACACAAGCTGTCCTGTTACACTGTTTGTGTCATCTGGGGCTAAGGCTTCAAGGTCATCAAGTGGAGCAGATTCATTCAGATTGGTCACAGTCTGTGGTGGCATGCTGAGTGCTTGAAGAGCCTGATGACCATTAACACAGAGGCACACATGTCACAAAAGCTTTAACAATTTACTACCAGTAGGCTAGACAAGTAATTTTTTTTAAGTTCAAACCAAGGTCCATAAAAATATGATCTTTAGGTACACCTGTAGTTTTCTAACATTATTCCTGTTTTAATTAAGCCCTTCAGTCTCTTTAGTTTTGTCACTTTCTCTTGTTACTGTAATACCTGGTTTTAACATATTTTAACATTTTTTATCATTTCCAATATTCCCATGTTTTGAATTTTCCCTTTATGTGCTAATTTCTGCATTTTTTTCAACTTGAAAATGACTTCAGAGAGGTTGAAACATCATTCCTTTCTAGCACTAGTTTTTACCATCAAATCTCTACACGTATCAAAGAAATGTCTTGTAAGAGTTCACTTTACAACAGCGAAAAAGCATGTTAGAAAATGTTTGTGTGATATTTTAACTTCTGCCATTCATACTCAATCAGAGGTTGTAGTTAGTTAACATATCTACCCTATAAAATGCTACAAGTTGTCATAATACTACCGACACTCACCAACTTCAAATTCCTGATCAGTATTGCTCCTTCGGGTTGGGGTAATGGAGGCAATTCATCTGCAGTTAGAGGAACTGTGAGCTGTACACAAATACAAACAAAACCAACTTGAAATACATACAACAGAAACAGGGGTGGTAAATAAAATTAATAACTTGGGGACTTACTGGGACTTTACAAAACAAAGATGCAAACACATTTCTCTACAGAAATACCAGTAAAGTTACATTACTGTTTTCAACATTTTAGTACTTTACTAACCTTATTTGAATCCAAGTCGACAATCCATACATCGCCGGGCATCTGAAATCCATCAGACTTGTAGCGAAAGAAGCTTGCAGGAACACCAATCACAAATGGTGTAGGAGCCAGTAACAGCTGCTCAGCACTGTTCATGCATGTTGGCAACAATGGAATGACAGGAAACATGTACTCCAAGGGATAGAGGAGAGCTGTCAAGGCTATGACACTCATGGTCAATGCATTGTAATCTCTGGATTGGATTACAACCTACGGAGAAAAGAAGCTCTTCAACATAAAAAACTTTGCTGTTTTTGATACAAATGTCTGCAAAACTCTCAAACATAGTGGATTACTTCTGCTATGTTCAAAGACAGGACTCTCAAATTTGGCCAGTTCCTTAAGTGTGAGTTCTTCCTAGAACTGGTTGTGAAAGACACTTGCCTCTCACAGGTGACTTGTGTCAAGTTCTCAATTCCCAGACTTGATATCGATTGAGTTAGCAACAGCTACTCATTTTCATCAGAACAATTTTAATGAAATGAGAGATATTTTGCATCTTCAAACAGGAATTCAGAAAAAATCCGAGCCCCAGATGGGATTTGAACCCACGACCCTCCGAGATCTAGTACAGATGCTCTAACCACTGAGCTACTGGAGACTCTTGTGGCGAGCACGGGTGAAATGTGGGTATAGACTACGATTGCACCTCGCAGTCACATAGTCCAATTTTAACCATATATGACTCCTAACTGCATTCTGCAGTCACATTGAAGCATATCATCCACACCTGACTCTTAACTGCACACGCAGTCACACCACCCAAGCAAGTCGTGTGAGAAATGAAATGAGAAATATTTTGCCAATTTTATGAAGATGCAAAATATCTCTCATTTCATTTCTCACACGACTCGCTTGAACAATTTTAATAAATATTTTATTAATGTTCAGAAAAGTTAATCATAAATTAATACAGGGCTATCACAAAAAGCAATATTTTCAGTTGCCCCTGGCATTTTCAGTGGCAAAATATAGTATTATCTTAAAGTCCCATTTTCAGTGGTGCCTCATTAAATTTGACTGTTTGCAAGAATGCAAGGTAAATGTAAATCAAAGAGCATGAATTTTCGATCAAAGATGCTACACAATAATGACAGGCCATTATCCACTTCACTGATTTGAATAAACAATTACTGAGTGCCCTGTTTAATGAAGGTACATGCATAAACATTGAAAACCAAGCATCATTATCATTTTTTTGTGTGAACCGAGACAACTTCTGATCATTAAAACGTCCTAAATTTGCGTTTGTGGAAGGTTATCCGTGGTAATACGCTTACATAAAGGCAAACAACAAACTCGCACCGGTTATTAAATTGTGGAAGATCAAAATTTCACTTTGTAAACAAATGAAGCAGCCCTGGCCACTGTCAACAAATCAAACTTATTTTCACAAAACCCTGGTTTTATTTTAAAAAATTCAACTACTCTTCAGCGAAACAAGGCCTTCCTAAACCGGAATGGAGGTCAAAAGTTCCTCATTCCTGATAAAAATTTTATACAGGGCACTCTGACTGGCACGAAATGTGTTTCACGACCATGATTGACAAAAACCCCTTTGATATCTACCCGAGTTTTTATCCCAAGGGATTCATAAAAATGCGTGTTAATAAGCTAAGCTCAAGTTCGTTTCCTACAAATTTGCACTTCAAGCTATTTCAATAAAACCACACGATGAAAATTCAGTTTTATAGCTTTGCACCTGCTACTAAAGAAAACACTATTAATTTTTTTTTTAATCGCATGACTTTAGCTTGCTCACTCACCTTATGTTCCAGCAAAATGCAAGTTAAAACTTTCAAACACGTTTCCACTCCGAGAAGCTCCAAAGGGATGTGAATGGGAAAATCAATGAGCGGAAATCGATTCGTTTCAGGCACAGCAAAGGTTAAAGGTGGATATGTGTCTGGGGAGTGAAGATGCAACTCAACTCTAGTTCTCCCTGGTACAGGAGCCTGTGCGAGAAGAAGCCGTTGAATCCAAGTTTCTACCTCGTCCATATCGTTCGCCAAATGACTTGTTTTCTGGTCCTCTGTGCACGTGAACACAGGCCAACTGTTTAAGCCAGGTACAATGTTGTCGTTTTTGTCAAGCTTGATAATAAGACCGGTTCTCGAGTCAATCATCTTGCGCAGGAAAAATAGGCACTCCCTGAAAGTGGGAAAGAAGGGATGGTGCGATATAATGCACAAAGATGTCATACTCATGCAGAAGTCCCGTCTGTGCCTAGATCTTTTCCGAACAATCAACTTTGCTTCCTTGTAATCAGTCCGTTCTTTGTGAATAAAATTCGAACAGGGTCGAAAAACATTGACACAAATGCCATAGCGAACATCGCCGGAATCCTTTTCGGTCAGAGTAAAAGCAAATGAATTCGCTTCTCGAAGAGAAAACTTTTTCGACACCGTGCTACATCCTTCGGGCTGGCAAAAGAATACCACGTCCCCTGGCAACACGAAGTCTTTATGGTCCTTCTGAGGAAAGCGTCGCAAAAGCTCCGGTGTTTCAGTAGAATCTACAGTCGGTTTGCGAACACCAACAACAACGAGATAGTCTATAAGCCTTGACGGCATTTTGCGAGTTCCAGAGCCCATTGCTGTTAGTTTAGCCTTCAGCTAAATTCACCACAACATTGTTCAAGCAAAACACCTTCCAGACAGCCGTTAATGCATGAAATGAAACAAGACGGGAATTTTCTAGCATTCCGCCGCCAGGCGTGAGTATTTCTTTACTTCACGCGTGATAACGCGATACCCCGCATGTTGTGACGTCACGAACAACTTGTGCATGTATAAATATTTCATTTTTCATCCAGTTTTTCTTCATTTTTTACTCGGGCTTCCTCATTCTCGTTCCCAGAGCTTCCTGACTCTGACTTTGAAACTGATAAGGAACTAGCGGGATTTTAGGATTGGACCGTTTAATATTCTTCCCATTTGAACTATGTTTTATCCGTATCCGCAGATTAATAGAATTTAATAGATTTTAGATTAAACATTTTCATATAACAAACATGCATTTTGATCTGTTACAGTAGGTGTATTTTTTTAACTCCACCAAGAGCCATAATGGAACAGAGAGGGAGTCTGCCGGCATAGCCTTTGGGATATCTTAACTTCAAAAACTATATTTTTAGAAACTAGTGCGGACGCAGCAGGAAACAACTTCCGCTAGACCTCCCTCGAGCGGAAAAAACAAAAAACATAGGGCTATCTTTAAAACCAGGAACGGGGAATCGGAGAATGGAATGGGAATGGGAATGGGGAACGGGGAATCTTTAAAATGGGGAATCTTTAAAAGCGGGAATCTTTAAAGAATATAGAGGCAGAAACCGACACAACGTAGAATGTTTTTTTACAAAGGTGTACTATATTTCGGCTGGCCAAACCAGCCTTCTTCAGGTACAGTGTGAATTTTACATCGGACGTGTTTTATGATTCCCCGTTCCTCGTTTTAAGGATAGCCAAAACATGGCGGATGGGATGCGGACAATTTTGGCTGTCGTTCACGGTTGGTGCATTGTCTTTTTCGGTCGATCTTTCATTTGTCGACCGCCTAATCGCTTGGTTGTTCGGTCCTTCATTGTTGTAGTCGTCGGTTCTCTAGCCGTTAGTTTGCTCGGTTGTTTCATCCATATTTTAGTCGTTTTGGGTTGACTGATTCGTGTGGTTTGTTGGTGATTTATCTTACCGGTTGTTGTACGATTAACGTTTGTGAAGTTGTCTAGAGTATTAAAAGCTGTATTTAAACATGTTAAACATTGCGAAAAAGAAACTGTTGATGTTTAAATAGCTTAAGGTCGTTGTACTATAGAGAGAGACTTCATCTTTCTGTTAAGTTCTTATTGCATAACAAAGAAAGCTACAGTTCAACAGTGGACGCGCCGATGCACAAGCTATGCAATAAAATGGCAACAGAGTGCCTAAGAGTTAACAAAAGCGATAGATTATTCTGGGTACCCATCACAGAACAAAAACTTAAAATTAGTCAAGATAGAAAAACACACCGTTTCTGTTTTCAATCACATTAATCCCTCACAATAGAAGCTGGTAGAAAACAAGTAAAAGTGTGCAAAGTCTTGTGTACCATGTCAACGTAACACCGCATTTAAGTATCTTTTCAAGATAAACTTCTACAAACCTTACAGATTTACAGTGTGCCAAAGTCTACAGATAATTATACAAAACCATAAAAAGAGCTCACCCATAAATTTCACGCAAAAAGTCATAAAATAAACAGATATATCACAATAGTATCTGTGGCCAATTGGTACAAGTGTATTTTTATGTACACAGAGTCGAGTCACTTTGGGGTTGCTACAATAAATTTCCAACCCCAACTGATTTTCATTCCTATATAATATTACATAAACAATTAATGCATTCAAAACAGCCTGAGCATTCAACCATCAAATTAAAGAAAGCAATGACATTTTGTGAAGTGGTGAAAAAATTAATATCTTTATTGGAAAGTCCAAGTTATATGGATCAAATTTCATCACTAATTATTTTATACCTTGACCAAAATAAAATACAGGATTCAAGTAGCAAATGTGTTCTACTTTTGTTCGCTTGTAAATAACACTAACAACCACTTGGCATATACCAAGAAAACACGAGGTATACTCAAGGAAAGACTCTCTAGCTAGGCAAAGATCAGTTGCAATGTCCTCACGCAAACTCCGCGAAAAAACGCTAAAAAAACAAAAAACAAAACAAAACAAGCTGTCGACCAACCACGTTTGAAACATCAAGCAAATTAATCTTGTCTGATCCTGTCCTTAATTCTCGTCACCACTGTGTTTTATAAATATTACAACGAGAAATTCGATGCTGATCACTCCTAGGGTTTAAGGGGTTGAAGGTATGAAAACGGATACGTTACCCGTTAGCCCCTTGCGATGTCCATGAACTTCCAGGGAAGACTCTCTAGCTAGGTGAAGATCAGTTGCAATGACCTCGCGCGGGTTTCATGAGAAAACGCTGAAAACAAAAAAGAAAAAAGCTGTCGACCAAGGAGGTTTACAGCAAACATTTTTGGTTCTGTACTGTAGCAGGACAAACGCTCATTTTCAATGAAAGTCGGGAGTTTTAAACAACTAAGCATTTGATGGTAACAACGGTTCATTTCAAGCATTCTAAGAATGACGATTTGGGAAAGTTTCCAATTCGTAAAGCACAAGTGGTGCTTCTACACGATATATTGGCCACTGCGCTCTAAAGGATTAATCTTAATTCACTGCGTGTGAAAATTAACTCTAAGGTACATCTTCAACTGAGTAAAAAAACGTCACTTGTGTGTGAAGCGTCAGGTCAGAAACATTTACTTCGATTTCAAGTATCGAAAATGTACTTGATTTGAAATTTTCCTAGGTTTACTTTTTCAGTGGTGTAAAGGTTACCAATTACTTTGGGCTCAAGGACAAAGTTTGTTCTATGAGAAAACAAAAACAAGCTTTGACACAAAAAAAAAAAAAAAAAAAAAACTCAGCCGGTAACGGTACCTCCGTGTTTGGAGCGCTGTACCCTGACGATTAACCCCGAGATTTCGGCCCGGGGATCGCTTATACCAACTGAGCCCAGCACCCCGCACACCCGAGTGAATATCCTGTCATCCCATGACAGTCAGTGAGGGAGAGATTTGTCGGCCCCTAAACCATTCGTGACAATCCCACTCCAAACGCGCAGCAACGTACCGGTCTTACCTATCGAACTATGGATGAAAAATTTCTATTTAAACATTATGTACTTTTTAGTCATTTTGTAATCCATGTGGTGCGCATTTACTACGTGCGCATGCGTATTGCCATTGCGCGCATGCGTATTGCCATTTTAGCTATTCTAAAGGGAATAGAGAAGCTGATGCATGCTCATGTATACTTAATAGGCAATTTTGGGGTGTTTTGCTTTGTAATTACTGCAGTGGGTACAATGTTTTGCCAGTAGGACTGGATGACTCGACGCTTATGCAAAATATAGATCAAATAAGAATTAGGCAAGGGTTCAAATAAACTGCTGATGTATATCTGGTGTATTAACCCTTTAAATTGCTACATCAAAAGTTAAATTTTCATTTGTTGTTCCCTACCGGCAATTGCTATAGATGTATGGGGAGAAGTTGTTAAAATATCAAGCAAATTAATCTTGTCTGATCCTGTCCTTAATTCTCGTCACCACTGTGTTTTATAAATATTACAAGGAGAAATTCGATGCTGATCACTCCTAGGGTTTAAGGGGTTGAAGGTATGAAAACGGATACGTTACCCGTTAGCCCCTTGCGATGTCCATGAACTTCCAGGGAAGACTCTCTAGCTAGGTGAAGATCAGTTGCAATGACCTCGCGCGGGTTTCATGAGAAAACGCTGAAAACAAAAAAGAAAAAAGCTGTCGACCAAGGAGGTTTACAGCAAACATTTTTGGTTCTGTACTGTAGCAGGACAAACGCTCATTTTCAATGAAAGTCGGGAGTTTTAAACAACTAAGCATTTGATGGTAACAACGGTTCATTTCAAGCATTCTAAGAATGACGATTTGGGAAAGTTTCCAATTCGTAAAGCACAAGTGGTGCTTCTACACGATATATTGGCCACTGCGCTCTAAAGGATTAATCTTAATTCACTGCGTGTGAAAATTAACTCTAAGGTACATCTTCAACTGAGTAAAAAAACGTCACTTGTGTGTGAAGCGTCAGGTCAGAAACGTTTACTTCGATTTCAAGTATCGAAAATGTACTTGATTTGAAATTTTCCTAGGTTTACTTTTTCAGTGGTGTAAAGGTTACCAATTACTTTGGGCTCAAGGACAAAGTTTGTTCTATGAGAAAACAAAAACAAGCTTTGACACAAAAAAAAAAAAAAAAAAAAAAAAAAAAAAAAAAAAAACTCAGCCGGTAACGGTACCTCCGTGTTTGGAGCGCTGTACCCTGACGATTAACCCCGAGATTTCGGCCCGGGGATCGCTTATACCAACTGAGCCCAGCACCCCGCACACCCGAGTGAATATCCTGTCATCCCATGACAGTCAGTGAGGGAGAGATTTGTCGGCCCCTAAACCATTCGTGACAATCCCACTCCAAACGCGCAGCAACGTACCGGTCTTACCTATCGAACTATGGATGAAAAATTTCTATTTAAACATTATGTACTTTTTAGTCATTTTGTAATCCATGTGGTGCGCATTTACTACGTGCGCATGCGTATTGCCATTGCGCGCATGCGTATTGCCATTTTAGCTATTCTAAAGGGAATAGAGAAGCTGATGCATGCTCATGTATACTTAATAGGCAATTTTGGGGTGTTTTGCTTTGTAATTACTGCAGTGGGTACAATGTTTTGCCAGTAGGACTGGATGACTCGACGCTTATGCAAAATATAGATCAAATAAGAATTAGGCAAGGGTTCAAATAAACTGCTGATGTATATCTGGTGTATTAACCCTTTAAATTGCTACATCAAAAGTTAAATTTTCATTTGTTGTTCCCTACCGGCAATTGCTATAGATGTATGGGGAGAAGTTGTTAAAATATCAAGCAAATTAATCTTGTCTGATCCTGTCCTTAATTCTCGTCACCACTGTGTTTTATAAATATTACAACGAGAAATTCGATGCTGATCACTCCTAGGGTTTAAGGGGTTGAAGGTATGAAAACGGATACGTTACCCGTTAGCCCCTTGCGATGTCCATGAACTTCCAGGGAAGACTCTCTAGCTAGGTGAAGATCAGTTGCAATGACCTCGCGCGGGTTTCATGAGAAAACGCTGAAAACAAAAAAGAAAAAAGCTGTCGACCAAGGAGGTTTACAGCAAACATTTTTGGTTCTGTACTGTAGCAGGACAAACGCTCATTTTCAATGAAAGTCGGGAGTTTTAAACAACTAAGCATTTGATGGTAACAACGGTTCATTTCAAGCATTCTAAGAATGACGATTTGGGAAAGTTTCCAATTCGTAAAGCACAAGTGGTGCTTCTACACGATATATTGGCCACTGCGCTCTAAAGGATTAATCTTAATTCACTGCGTGTGAAAATTAACTCTAAGGTACATCTTCAACTGAGTAAAAAAACGTCACTTGTGTGTGAAGCGTCAGGTCAGAAACGTTTACTTCGATTTCAAGTATCGAAAATGTACTTGATTTGAAATTTTCCTAGGTTTACTTTTTCAGTGGTGTAAAGGTTACCAATTACTTTGGGCTCAAGGACAAAGTTTGTTCTATGAGAAAACAAAAACAAGCTTTGACACAAAAAAAAAAAAAAAAAAAAAAAAAAAAAAAAAAAAACTCAGCCGGTAACGGTACCTCCGTGTTTGGAGCGCTGTACCCTGACGATTAACCCCGAGATTTCGGCCCGGGGATCGCTTATACCAACTGAGCCCAGCACCCCGCACACCCGAGTGAATATCCTGTCATCCCATGACAGTCAGTGAGGGAGAGATTTGTCGGCCCCTAAACCATTCGTGACAATCCCACTCCAAACGCGCAGCAACGTACCGGTCTTACCTATCGAACTATGGATGAAAAATTTCTATTTAAACATTATGTACTTTTTAGTCATTTTGTAATCCATGTGGTGCGCATTTACTACGTGCGCATGCGTATTGCCATTGCGCGCATGCGTATTGCCATTTTAGCTATTCTAAAGGGAATAGAGAAGCTGATGCATGCTCATGTATACTTAATAGGCAATTTTGGGGTGTTTTGCTTTGTAATTACTGCAGTGGGTACAATGTTTTGCCAGTAGGACTGGATGACTCGACGCTTATGCAAAATATAGATCAAATAAGAATTAGGCAAGGGTTCAAATAAACTGCTGATGTATATCTGGTGTATTAACCCTTTAAATTGCTACATCAAAAGTTAAATTTTCATTTGTTGTTCCCTACCGGCAATTGCTATAGATGTATGGGGAGAAGTTGTTAAAATATCAAGCAAATTAATCTTGTCTGATCCTGTCCTTAATTCTCGTCACCACTGTGTTTTATAAATATTACAACGAGAAATTCGATGCTGATCACTCCTAGGGTTTAAGGGGTTGAAGGTATGAAAACGGATACGTTACCCGTTAGCCCCTTGCGATGTCCATGAACTTCCAGGGAAGACTCTCTAGCTAGGTGAAGATCAGTTGCAATGACCTCGCGCGGGTTTCATGAGAAAACGCTGAAAACAAAAAAGAAAAAAGCTGTCGACCAAGGAGGTTTACAGCAAACATTTTTGGTTCTGTACTGTAGCAGGACAAACGCTCATTTTCAATGAAAGTCGGGAGTTTTAAACAACTAAGCATTTGATGGTAACAACGGTTCATTTCAAGCATTCTAAGAATGACGATTTGGGAAAGTTTCCAATTCGTAAAGCACAAGTGGTGCTTCTACACGATATATTGGCCACTGCGCTCTAAAGGATTAATCTTAATTCACTGCGTGTGAAAATTAACTCTAAGGTACATCTTCAACTGAGTAAAAAAACGTCACTTGTGTGTGAAGCGTCAGGTCAGAAACGTTTACTTCGATTTCAAGTATCGAAAATGTACTTGATTTGAAATTTTCCTAGGTTTACTTTTTCAGTGGTGTAAAGGTTACCAATTACTTTGGGCTCAAGGACAAAGTTTGTTCTATGAGAAAACAAAAACAAGCTTTGACACAAAAAAAAAAAAAAAAAAAAAAAAAAAAAAAACTCAGCCGGTAACGGTACCTCCGTGTTTGGAGCGCTGTACCCTGACGATTAACCCCGAGATTTCGGCCCGGGGATCGCTTATACCAACTGAGCCCAGCACCCCGCACACCCGAGTGAATATCCTGTCATCCCATGACAGTCAGTGAGGGAGAGATTTGTCGGCCCCTAAACCATTCGTGACAATCCCACTCCAAACGCGCAGCAACGTACCGGTCTTACCTATCGAACTATGGATGAAAAATTTCTATTTAAACATTATGTACTTTTTAGTCATTTTGTAATCCATGTGGTGCGCATTTACTACGTGCGCATGCGTATTGCCATTGCGCGCATGCGTATTGCCATTTTAGCTATTCTAAAGGGAATAGAGAAGCTGATGCATGCTCATGTATACTTAATAGGCAATTTTGGGGTGTTTTGCTTTGTAATTACTGCAGTGGGTACAATGTTTTGCCAGTAGGACTGGATGACTCGACGCTTATGCAAAATATAGATCAAATAAGAATTAGGCAAGGGTTCAAATAAACTGCTGATGTATATCTGGTGTATTAACCCTTTAAATTGCTACATCAAAAGTTAAATTTTCATTTGTTGTTCCCTACCGGCAATTGCTATAGATGTATGGGGAGAAGTTGTTAAAATATCAAGCAAATTAATCTTGTCTGATCCTGTCCTTAATTCTCGTCACCACTGTGTTTTATAAATATTACAAGGAGAAATTCGATGCTGATCACTCCTAGGGTTTAAGGGGTTGAAGGTATGAAAACGGATACGTTACCCGTTAGCCCCTTGCGATGTCCATGAACTTCCAGGGAAGACTCTCTAGCTAGGTGAAGATCAGTTGCAATGACCTCGCGCGGGTTTCATGAGAAAACGCTGAAAACAAAAAAGAAAAAAGCTGTCGACCAAGGAGGTTTACAGCAAACATTTTTGGTTCTGTACTGTAGCAGGACAAACGCTCATTTTCAATGAAAGTCGGGAGTTTTAAACAACTAAGCATTTGATGGTAACAACGGTTCATTTCAAGCATTCTAAGAATGACGATTTGGGAAAGTTTCCAATTCGTAAAGCACAAGTGGTGCTTCTACACGATATATTGGCCACTGCGCTCTAAAGGATTAATCTTAATTCACTGCGTGTGAAAATTAACTCTAAGGTACATCTTCAACTGAGTAAAAAAACGTCACTTGTGTGTGAAGCGTCAGGTCAGAAACGTTTACTTCGATTTCAAGTATCGAAAATGTACTTGATTTGAAATTTTCCTAGGTTTACTTTTTCAGT
This sequence comes from Galaxea fascicularis, assembly GCA_948470475.1. Classification (NCBI taxonomy): domain Eukaryota; kingdom Metazoa; phylum Cnidaria; class Anthozoa; order Scleractinia; family Euphylliidae; genus Galaxea; species Galaxea fascicularis. The sequence continues at coordinate 30,505,917 of OX419340.1, read as the reverse complement.
GGTGTAAAGGTTACCAATTACTTTGGGCTCAAGGACAAAGTTTGTTCTATGAGAAAACAAAAACAAGCTTTGACACAAAAAAAAAAAAAAAAAAAAAAAAAAAAAAAAAAAAACTCAGACGGTAACGGTACCTCCGTGTTTGGAGCGCTGTACCCTGACGATTAACCCCGAGATTTCGGCCCGGGGATCGCTTATACCAACTGAGCCCAGCACCCCGCACACCCGAGTGAATATCCTGTCATCCCATGACAGTCAGTGAGGGAGAGATTTGTCGGCCCCTAAACCATTCGTGACAATCCCACTCCAAACGCGCAGCAACGTACCGGTCTTACCTATCGAACTATGGATGAAAAATTTCTATTTAAACATTATGTACTTTTTAGTCATTTTGTAATCCATGTGGTGCGCATTTACTACGTGCGCATGCGTATTGCCATTGCGCGCATGCGTATTGCCATTTTAGCTATTCTAAAGGGAATAGAGAAGCTGATGCATGCTCATGTATACTTAATAGGCAATTTTGGGGTGTTTTGCTTTGTAATTACTGCAGTGGGTACAATGTTTTGCCAGTAGGACTGGATGACTCGACGCTTATGCAAAATATAGATCAAATAAGAATTAGGCAAGGGTTCAAATAAACTGCTGATGTATATCTGGTGTATTAACCCTTTAAATTGCTACATCAAAAGTTAAATTTTCATTTGTTGTTCCCTACCGGCAATTGCTATAGATGTATGGGGAGAAGTTGTTAAAATATCAAGCAAATTAATCTTGTCTGATCCTGTCCTTAATTCTCGTCACCACTGTGTTTTATAAATATTACAACGAGAAATTCGATGCTGATCACTCCTAGGGTTTAAGGGGTTGAAGGTATGAAAACGGATACGTTACCCGTTAGCCCCTTGCGATGTCCATGAACTTCCAGGGAAGACTCTCTAGCTAGGTGAAGATCAGTTGCAATGACCTCGCGCGGGTTTCATGAGAAAACGCTGAAAACAAAAAAGAAAAAAGCTGTCGACCAAGGAGGTTTACAGCAAACATTTTTGGTTCTGTACTGTAGCAGGACAAACGCTCATTTTCAATGAAAGTCGGGAGTTTTAAACAACTAAGCATTTGATGGTAACAACGGTTCATTTCAAGCATTCTAAGAATGACGATTTGGGAAAGTTTCCAATTCGTAAAGCACAAGTGGTGCTTCTACACGATATATTGGCCACTGCGCTCTAAAGGATTAATCTTAATTCACTGCGTGTGAAAATTAACTCTAAGGTACATCTTCAACTGAGTAAAAAAACGTCACTTGTGTGTGAAGCGTCAGGTCAGAAACGTTTACTTCGATTTCAAGTATCGAAAATGTACTTGATTTGAAATTTTCCTAGGTTTACTTTTTCAGTGGTGTAAAGGTTACCAATTACTTTGGGCTCAAGGACAAAGTTTGTTCTATGAGAAAACAAAAACAAGCTTTGACACAAAAAAAAAAAAAAAAAAAAAAAAAAAAAAAAAAAACTCAGCCGGTAACGGTACCTCCGTGTTTGGAGCGCTGTACCCTGACGATTAACCCCGAGATTTCGGCCCGGGGATCGCTTATACCAACTGAGCCCAGCACCCCGCACACCCGAGTGAATATCCTGTCATCCCATGACAGTCAGTGAGGGAGAGATTTGTCGGCCCCTAAACCATTCGTGACAATCCCACTCCAAACGCGCAGCAACGTACCGGTCTTACCTATCGAACTATGGATGAAAAATTTCTATTTAAACATTATGTACTTTTTAGTCATTTTGTAATCCATGTGGTGCGCATTTACTACGTGCGCATGCGTATTGCCATTGCGCGCATGCGTATTGCCATTTTAGCTATTCTAAAGGGAATAGAGAAGCTGATGCATGCTCATGTATACTTAATAGGCAATTTTGGGGTGTTTTGCTTTGTAATTACTGCAGTGGGTACAATGTTTTGCCAGTAGGACTGGATGACTCGACGCTTATGCAAAATATAGATCAAATAAGAATTAGGCAAGGGTTCAAATAAACTGCTGATGTATATCTGGTGTATTAACCCTTTAAATTGCTACATCAAAAGTTAAATTTTCATTTGTTGTTCCCTACCGGCAATTGCTATAGATGTATGGGGAGAAGTTGTTAAAATATCAAGCAAATTAATCTTGTCTGATCCTGTCCTTAATTCTCGTCACCACTGTGTTTTATAAATATTACAAGGAGAAATTCGATGCTGATCACTCCTAGGGTTTAAGGGGTTGAAGGTATGAAAACGGATACGTTACCCGTTAGCCCCTTGCGATGTCCATGAACTTCCAGGGAAGACTCTCTAGCTAGGTGAAGATCAGTTGCAATGACCTCGCGCGGGTTTCATGAGAAAACGCTGAAAACAAAAAAGAAAAAAGCTGTCGACCAAGGAGGTTTACAGCAAACATTTTTGGTTCTGTACTGTAGCAGGACAAACGCTCATTTTCAATGAAAGTCGGGAGTTTTAAACAACTAAGCATTTGATGGTAACAACGGTTCATTTCAAGCATTCTAAGAATGACGATTTGGGAAAGTTTCCAATTCGTAAAGCACAAGTGGTGCTTCTACACGATATATTGGCCACTGCGCTCTAAAGGATTAATCTTAATTCACTGCGTGTGAAAATTAACTCTAAGGTACATCTTCAACTGAGTAAAAAAACGTCACTTGTGTGTGAAGCGTCAGGTCAGAAACGTTTACTTCGATTTCAAGTATCGAAAATGTACTTGATTTGAAATTTTCCTAGGTTTACTTTTTCAGTGGTGTAAAGGTTACCAATTACTTTGGGCTCAAGGACAAAGTTTGTTCTATGAGAAAACAAAAACAAGCTTTGACACAAAAAAAAAAAAAAAAAAAAAAAAAAAAAAAAAAAAAAAACTCAGCCGGTAACGGTACCTCCGTGTTTGGAGCGCTGTACCCTGACGATTAACCCCGAGATTTCGGCCCGGGGATCGCTTATACCAACTGAGCCCAGCACCCCGCACACCCGAGTGAATATCCTGTCATCCCATGACAGTCAGTGAGGGAGAGATTTGTCGGCCCCTAAACCATTCGTGACAATCCCACTCCAAACGCGCAGCAACGTACCGGTCTTACCTATCGAACTATGGATGAAAAATTTCTATTTAAACATTATGTACTTTTTAGTCATTTTGTAATCCATGTGGTGCGCATTTACTACGTGCGCATGCGTATTGCCATTGCGCGCATGCGTATTGCCATTTTAGCTATTCTAAAGGGAATAGAGAAGCTGATGCATGCTCATGTATACTTAATAGGCAATTTTGGGGTGTTTTGCTTTGTAATTACTGCAGTGGGTACAATGTTTTGCCAGTAGGACTGGATGACTCGACGCTTATGCAAAATATAGATCAAATAAGAATTAGGCAAGGGTTCAAATAAACTGCTGATGTATATCTGGTGTATTAACCCTTTAAATTGCTACATCAAAAGTTAAATTTTCATTTGTTGTTCCCTACCGGCAATTGCTATAGATGTATGGGGAGAAGTTGTTAAAATATCAAGCAAATTAATCTTGTCTGATCCTGTCCTTAATTCTCGTCACCACTGTGTTTTATAAATATTACAACGAGAAATTCGATGCTGATCACTCCTAGGGTTTAAGGGGTTGAAGGTATGAAAACGGATACGTTACCCGTTAGCCCCTTGCGATGTCCATGAACTTCCAGGGAAGACTCTCTAGCTAGGTGAAGATCAGTTGCAATGACCTCGCGCGGGTTTCATGAGAAAACGCTGAAAACAAAAAAGAAAAAAGCTGTCGACCAAGGAGGTTTACAGCAAACATTTTTGGTTCTGTACTGTAGCAGGACAAACGCTCATTTTCAATGAAAGTCGGGAGTTTTAAACAACTAAGCATTTGATGGTAACAACGGTTCATTTCAAGCATTCTAAGAATGACGATTTGGGAAAGTTTCCAATTCGTAAAGCACAAGTGGTGCTTCTACACGATATATTGGCCACTGCGCTCTAAAGGATTAATCTTAATTCACTGCGTGTGAAAATTAACTCTAAGGTACATCTTCAACTGAGTAAAAAAACGTCACTTGTGTGTGAAGCGTCAGGTCAGAAACGTTTACTTCGATTTCAAGTATCGAAAATGTACTTGATTTGAAATTTTCCTAGGTTTACTTTTTCAGTGGTGTAAAGGTTACCAATTACTTTGGGCTCAAGGACAAAGTTTGTTCTATGAGAAAACAAAAACAAGCTTTGACACAAAAAAAAAAAAAAAAAAAAAAAAAAAAAAAAAAAAAAAACTCAGCCGGTAACGGTACCTCCGTGTTTGGAGCGCTGTACCCTGACGATTAACCCCGAGATTTCGGCCCGGGGATCGCTTATACCAACTGAGCCCAGCACCCCGCACACCCGAGTGAATATCCTGTCATCCCATGACAGTCAGTGAGGGAGAGATTTGTCGGCCCCTAAACCATTCGTGACAATCCCACTCCAAACGCGCAGCAACGTACCGGTCTTACCTATCGAACTATGGATGAAAAATTTCTATTTAAACATTATGTACTTTTTAGTCATTTTGTAATCCATGTGGTGCGCATTTACTACGTGCGCATGCGTATTGCCATTGCGCGCATGCGTATTGCCATTTTAGCTATTCTAAAGGGAATAGAGAAGCTGATGCATGCTCATGTATACTTAATAGGCAATTTTGGGGTGTTTTGCTTTGTAATTACTGCAGTGGGTACAATGTTTTGCCAGTAGGACTGGATGACTCGACGCTTATGCAAAATATAGATCAAATAAGAATTAGGCAAGGGTTCAAATAAACTGCTGATGTATATCTGGTGTATTAACCCTTTAAATTGCTACATCAAAAGTTAAATTTTCATTTGTTGTTCCCTACCGGCAATTGCTATAGATGTATGGGGAGAAGTTGTTAAAATATCAAGCAAATTAATCTTGTCTGATCCTGTCCTTAATTCTCGTCACCACTGTGTTTTATAAATATTACAACGAGAAATTCGATGCTGATCACTCCTAGGGTTTAAGGGGTTGAAGGTATGAAAACGGATACGTTACCCGTTAGCCCCTTGCGATGTCCATGAACTTCCAGGGAAGACTCTCTAGCTAGGTGAAGATCAGTTGCAATGACCTCGCGCGGGTTTCATGAGAAAACGCTGAAAACAAAAAAGAAAAAAGCTGTCGACCAAGGAGGTTTACAGCAAACATTTTTGGTTCTGTACTGTAGCAGGACAAACGCTCATTTTCAATGAAAGTCGGGAGTTTTAAACAACTAAGCATTTGATGGTAACAACGGTTCATTTCAAGCATTCTAAGAATGACGATTTGGGAAAGTTTCCAATTCGTAAAGCACAAGTGGTGCTTCTACACGATATATTGGCCACTGCGCTCTAAAGGATTAATCTTAATTCACTGCGTGTGAAAATTAACTCTAAGGTACATCTTCAACTGAGTAAAAAAACGTCACTTGTGTGTGAAGCGTCAGGTCAGAAACGTTTACTTCGATTTCAAGTATCGAAAATGTACTTGATTTGAAATTTTCCTAGGTTTACTTTTTCAGTGGTGTAAAGGTTACCAATTACTTTGGGCTCAAGGACAAAGTTTGTTCTATGAGAAAACAAAAACAAGCTTTGACACAAAAAAAAAAAAAAAAAAAAAAAAAAAAAAAAAAACTCAGCCGGTAACGGTACCTCCGTGTTTGGAGCGCTGTACCCTGACGATTAACCCCGAGATTTCGGCCCGGGGATCGTTTATACCAACTGAGCCCAGCACCCCGCACACCCGAGTGAATATCCTGTCATCCCATGACAGTCAGTGAGGGAGAGATTTGTCGGCCCCTAAACCATTCGTGACAATCCCACTCCAAACGCGCAGCAACGTACCGGTCTTACCTATCGAACTATGGATGAAAAATTTCTATTTAAACATTATGTACTTTTTAGTCATTTTGTAATCCATGTGGTGCGCATTTACTACGTGCGCATGCGTATTGCCATTGCGCGCATGCGTATTGCCATTTTAGCTATTCTAAAGGGAATAGAGAAGCTGATGCATGCTCATGTATACTTAATAGGCAATTTTGGGGTGTTTTGCTTTGTAATTACTGCAGTGGGTACAATGTTTTGCCAGTAGGACTGGATGACTCGACGCTTATGCAAAATATAGATCAAATAAGAATTAGGCAAGGGTTCAAATAAACTGCTGATGTATATCTGGTGTATTAACCCTTTAAATTGCTACATCAAAAGTTAAATTTTCATTTGTTGTTCCCTACCGGCAATTGCTATAGATGTATGGGGAGAAGTTGTTAAAATATCAAGCAAATTAATCTTGTCTGATCCTGTCCTTAATTCTCGTCACCACTGTGTTTTATAAATATTACAAGGAGAAATTCGATGCTGATCACTCCTAGGGTTTAAGGGGTTGAAGGTATGAAAACGGATACGTTACCCGTTAGCCCCTTGCGATGTCCATGAACTTCCAGGGAAGACTCTCTAGCTAGGTGAAGATCAGTTGCAATGACCTCGCGCGGGTTTCATGAGAAAACGCTGAAAACAAAAAAGAAAAAAGCTGTCGACCAAGGAGGTTTACAGCAAACATTTTTGGTTCTGTACTGTAGCAGGACAAACGCTCATTTTCAATGAAAGTCGGGAGTTTTAAACAACTAAGCATTTGATGGTAACAACGGTTCATTTCAAGCATTCTAAGAATGACGATTTGGGAAAGTTTCCAATTCGTAAAGCACAAGTGGTGCTTCTACACGATATATTGGCCACTGCGCTCTAAAGGATTAATCTTAATTCACTGCGTGTGAAAATTAACTCTAAGGTACATCTTCAACTGAGTAAAAAAACGTCACTTGTGTGTGAAGCGTCAGGTCAGAAACGTTTACTTCGATTTCAAGTATCGAAAATGTACTTGATTTGAAATTTTCCTAGGTTTACTTTTTCAGTGGTGTAAAGGTTACCAATTACTTTGGGCTCAAGGACAAAGTTTGTTCTATGAGAAAACAAAAACAAGCTTTGACACAAAAAAAAAAAAAAAAAAAAAAAAAAAAAAAAAAAAAAACTCAGCCGGTAACGGTACCTCCGTGTTTGGAGCGCTGTACCCTGACGATTAACCCCGAGATTTCGGCCCGGGGATCGCTTATACCAACTGAGCCCAGCACCCCGCACACCCGAGTGAATATCCTGTCATCCCATGACAGTCAGTGAGGGAGAGATTTGTCGGCCCCTAAACCATTCGTGACAATCCCACTCCAAACGCGCAGCAACGTACCGGTCTTACCTATCGAACTATGGATGAAAAATTTCTATTTAAACATTATGTACTTTTTAGTCATTTTGTAATCCATGTGGTGCGCATTTACTACGTGCGCATGCGTATTGCCATTGCGCGCATGCGTATTGCCATTTTAGCTATTCTAAAGGGAATAGAGAAGCTGATGCATGCTCATGTATACTTAATAGGCAATTTTGGGGTGTTTTGCTTTGTAATTACTGCAGTGGGTACAATGTTTTGCCAGTAGGACTGGATGACTCGACGCTTATGCAAAATATAGATCAAATAAGAATTAGGCAAGGGTTCAAATAAACTGCTGATGTATATCTGGTGTATTAACCCTTTAAATTGCTACATCAAAAGTTAAATTTTCATTTGTTGTTCCCTACCGGCAATTGCTATAGATGTATGGGGAGAAGTTGTTAAAATATCAAGCAAATTAATCTTGTCTGATCCTGTCCTTAATTCTCGTCACCACTGTGTTTTATAAATATTACAACGAGAAATTCGATGCTGATCACTCCTAGGGTTTAAGGGGTTGAAGGTATGAAAACGGATACGTTACCCGTTAGCCCCTTGCGATGTCCATGAACTTCCAGGGAAGACTCTCTAGCTAGGTGAAGATCAGTTGCAATGACCTCGCGCGGGTTTCATGAGAAAACGCTGAAAACAAAAAAGAAAAAAGCTGTCGACCAAGGAGGTTTACAGCAAACATTTTTGGTTCTGTACTGTAGCAGGACAAACGCTCATTTTCAATGAAAGTCGGGAGTTTTAAACAACTAAGCATTTGATGGTAACAACGGTTCATTTCAAGCATTCTAAGAATGACGATTTGGGAAAGTTTCCAATTCGTAAAGCACAAGTGGTGCTTCTACACGATATATTGGCCACTGCGCTCTAAAGGATTAATCTTAATTCACTGCGTGTGAAAATTAACTCTAAGGTACATCTTCAACTGAGTAAAAAAACGTCACTTGTGTGTGAAGCGTCAGGTCAGAAACGTTTACTTCGATTTCAAGTATCGAAAATGTACTTGATTTGAAATTTTCCTAGGTTTACTTTTTCAGTGGTGTAAAGGTTACCAATTACTTTGGGCTCAAGGACAAAGTTTGTTCTATGAGAAAACAAAAACAAGCTTTGACACAAAAAAAAAAAAAAAAAAAAAAAAAAAAAAAAAAAAACTCAGCCGGTAACGGTACCTCCGTGTTTGGAGCGCTGTACCCTGACGATTAACCCCGAGATTTCGGCCCGGGGATCGCTTATACCAACTGAGCCCAGCACCCCGCACACCCGAGTGAATATCCTGTCATCCCATGACAGTCAGTGAGGGAGAGATTTGTCGGCCCCTAAACCATTCGTGACAATCCCACTCCAAACGCGCAGCAACGTACCGGTCTTACCTATCGAACTATGGATGAAAAATTTCTATTTAAACATTATGTACTTTTTAGTCATTTTGTAATCCATGTGGTGCGCATTTACTACGTGCGCATGCGTATTGCCATTGCGCGCATGCGTATTGCCATTTTAGCTATTCTAAAGGGAATAGAGAAGCTGATGCATGCTCATGTATACTTAATAGGCAATTTTGGGGTGTTTTGCTTTGTAATTACTGCAGTGGGTACAATGTTTTGCCAGTAGGACTGGATGACTCGACGCTTATGCAAAATATAGATCAAATAAGAATTAGGCAAGGGTTCAAATAAACTGCTGATGTATATCTGGTGTATTAACCCTTTAAATTGCTACATCAAAAGTTAAATTTTCATTTGTTGTTCCCTACCGGCAATTGCTATAGATGTATGGGGAGAAGTTGTTAAAATATCAAGCAAATTAATCTTGTCTGATCCTGTCCTTAATTCTCGTCACCACTGTGTTTTATAAATATTACAACGAGAAATTCGATGCTGATCACTCCTAGGGTTTAAGGGGTTGAAGGTATGAAAACGGATACGTTACCCGTTAGCCCCTTGCGATGTCCATGAACTTCCAGGGAAGACTCTCTAGCTAGGTGAAGATCAGTTGCAATGACCTCGCGCGGGTTTCATGAGAAAACGCTGAAAACAAAAAAGAAAAAAGCTGTCGACCAAGGAGGTTTACAGCAAACATTTTTGGTTCTGTACTGTAGCAGGACAAACGCTCATTTTCAATGAAAGTCGGGAGTTTTAAACAACTAAGCATTTGATGGTAACAACGGTTCATTTCAAGCATTCTAAGAATGACGATTTGGGAAAGTTTCCAATTCGTAAAGCACAAGTGGTGCTTCTACACGATATATTGGCCACTGCGCTCTAAAGGATTAATCTTAATTCACTGCGTGTGAAAATTAACTCTAAGGTACATCTTCAACTGAGTAAAAAAACGTCACTTGTGTGTGAAGCGTCAGGTCAGAAACGTTTACTTCGATTTCAAGTATCGAAAATGTACTTGATTTGAAATTTTCCTAGGTTTACTTTTTCAGTGGTGTAAAGGTTACCAATTACTTTGGGCTCAAGGACAAAGTTTGTTCTATGAGAAAACAAAAACAAGCTTTGACACAAAAAAAAAAAAAAAAAAAAAAAAAAAAAAAAAAAAAAACTCAGCCGGTAACGGTACCTCCGTGTTTGGAGCGCTGTACCCTGACGATTAACCCCGAGATTTCGGCCCGGGGATCGCTTATACCAACTGAGCCCAGCACCCCGCACACCCGAGTGAATATCCTGTCATCCCATGACAGTCAGTGAGGGAGAGATTTGTCGGCCCCTAAACCATTCGTGACAATCCCACTCCAAACGCGCAGCAACGTACCAGTCTTACCTATCGAACTATGGATGAAAAATTTCTATTTAAACATTATGTACTTTTTAGTCATTTTGTAATCCATGTGGTGCGCATTTACTACGTGCGCATGCGTATTGCCATTTTAGCTATTCTAAAGGGAATAGAGAAGCTGATGCATGCTCATGTATACTTAATAGGCAATTTTGGGGTGTTTTGCTTTGTAATTACTGCAGTGGGTACAATGTTTTGCCAGTAGGACTGGATGACTCGACGCTTATGCAAAATATAGATCAAATAAGAATTAGGCAAGGGTTCAAATAAACTGCTGATGTATATCTGGTGTATTAACCCTTTAAATTGCTACATCAAAAGTTAAATTTTCATTTGTTGTTCCCTACCGGCAATTGCTATAGATGTATGGGGAGAAGTTGTTAAAATATCAAGCAAATTAATCTTGTCTGATCCTGTCCTTAATTCTCGTCACCACTGTGTTTTATAAATATTACAACGAGAAATTCGATGCTGATCACTCCTAGGGTTTAAGGGGTTGAAGGTATGAAAACGGATACGTTACCCGTTAGCCCCTTGCGATGTCCATGAACTTCCAGGGAAGACTCTCTAGCTAGGTGAAGATCAGTTGCAATGACCTCGCGCGGGTTTCATGAGAAAACGCTGAAAACAAAAAAGAAAAAAGCTGTCGACCAAGGAGGTTTACAGCAAACATTTTTGGTTCTGTACTGTAGCAGGACAAACGCTCATTTTCAATGAAAGTCGGGAGTTTTAAACAACTAAGCATTTGATGGTAACAACGGTTCATTTCAAGCATTCTAAGAATGACGATTTGGGAAAGTTTCCAATTCGTAAAGCACAAGTGGTGCTTCTACACGATATATTGGCCACTGCGCTCTAAAGGATTAATCTTAATTCACTGCGTGTGAAAATTAACTCTAAGGTACATCTTCAACTGAGTAAAAAAACGTCACTTGTGTGTGAAGCGTCAGGTCAGAAACGTTTACTTCGATTTCAAGTATCGAAAATGTACTTGATTTGAAATTTTCCTAGGTTTACTTTTTCAGTGGTGTAAAGGTTACCAATTACTTTGGGCTCAAGGACAAAGTTTGTTCTATGAGAAAACAAAAACAAGCTTTGACACAAAAAAAAAAAAAAAAAAAAAAAAAAAAAAAAAAAAAAACTCAGCCGGTAACGGTACCTCCGTGTTTGGAGCGCTGTACCCTGACGATTAACCCCGAGATTTCGGCCCGGGGATCGCTTATACCAACTGAGCCCAGCACCCCGCACACCCGAGTGAATATCCTGTCATCCCATGACAGTCAGTGAGGGAGAGATTTGTCGGCCCCTAAACCATTCGTGACAATCCCACTCCAAACGCGCAGCAACGTACCGGTCTTACCTATCGAACTATGGATGAAAAATTTCTATTTAAACATTATGTACTTTTTAGTCATTTTGTAATCCATGTGGTGCGCATTTACTACGTGCGCATGCGTATTGCCATTGCGCGCATGCGTATTGCCATTTTAGCTATTCTAAAGGGAATAGAGAAGCTGATGCATGCTCATGTATACTTAATAGGCAATTTTGGGGTGTTTTGCTTTGTAATTACTGCAGTGGGTACAATGTTTTGCCAGTAGGACTGGATGACTCGACGCTTATGCAAAATATAGATCAAATAAGAATTAGGCAAGGGTTCAAATAAACTGCTGATGTATATCTGGTGTATTAACCCTTTAAATTGCTACATCAAAAGTTAAATTTTCATTTGTTGTTCCCTACCGGCAATTGCTATAGATGTATGGGGAGAAGTTGTTAAAATATCAAGCAAATTAATCTTGTCTGATCCTGTCCTTAATTCTCGTCACCACTGTGTTTTATAAATATTACAAGGAGAAATTCGATGCTGATCACTCCTAGGGTTTAAGGGGTTGAAGGTATGAAAACGGATACGTTACCCGTTAGCCCCTTGCGATGTCCATGAACTTCCAGGGAAGACTCTCTAGCTAGGTGAAGATCAGTTGCAATGACCTCGCGCGGGTTTCATGAGAAAACGCTGAAAACAAAAAAGAAAAAAGCTGTCGACCAAGGAGGTTTACAGCAAACATTTTTGGTTCTGTACTGTAGCAGGACAAACGCTCATTTTCAATGAAAGTCGGGAGTTTTAAACAACTAAGCATTTGATGGTAACAACGGTTCATTTCAAGCATTCTAAGAATGACGATTTGGGAAAGTTTCCAATTCGTAAAGCACAAGTGGTGCTTCTACACGATATATTGGCCACTGCGCTCTAAAGGATTAATCTTAATTCACTGCGTGTGAAAATTAACTCTAAGGTACATCTTCAACTGAGTAAAAAAACGTCACTTGTGTGTGAAGCGTCAGGTCAGAAACGTTTACTTCGATTTCAAGTATCGAAAATGTACTTGATTTGAAATTTTCCTAGGTTTACTTTTTCAGTGGTGTAAAGGTTACCAATTACTTTGGGCTCAAGGACAAAGTTTGTTCTATGAGAAAACAAAAACAAGCTTTGACACAAAAAAAAAAAAAAAAAAAAAAAAAAAAAAAAAAAAAAACTCAGACGGTAACGGTACCTCCGTGTTTGGAGCGCTGTACCCTGACGATTAACCCCGAGATTTCGGCCCGGGGATCGCTTATACCAACTGAGCCCAGCACCCCGCACACCCGAGTGAATATCCTGTCATCCCATGACAGTCAGTGAGGGAGAGATTTGTCGGCCCCTAAACCATTCGTGACAATCCCACTCCAAACGCGCAGCAACGTACCGGTCTTACCTATCGAACTATGGATGAAAAATTTCTATTTAAACATTATGTACTTTTTAGTCATTTTGTAATCCATGTGGTGCGCATTTACTACGTGCGCATGCGTATTGCCATTGCGCGCATGCGTATTGCCATTTTAGCTATTCTAAAGGGAATAGAGAAGCTGATGCATGCTCATGTATACTTAATAGGCAATTTTGGGGTGTTTTGCTTTGTAATTACTGCAGTGGGTACAATGTTTTGCCAGTAGGACTGGATGACTCGACGCTTATGCAAAATATAGATCAAATAAGAATTAGGCAAGGGTTCAAATAAACTGCTGATGTATATCTGGTGTATTAACCCTTTAAATTGCTACATCAAAAGTTAAATTTTCATTTGTTGTTCCCTACCGGCAATTGCTATAGATGTATGGGGAGAAGTTGTTAAAATATCAAGCAAATTAATCTTGTCTGATCCTGTCCTTAATTCTCGTCACCACTGTGTTTTATAAATATTACAACGAGAAATTCGATGCTGATCACTCCTAGGGTTTAAGGGGTTGAAGGTATGAAAACGGATACGTTACCCGTTAGCCCCTTGCGATGTCCATGAACTTCCAGGGAAGACTCTCTAGCTAGGTGAAGATCAGTTGCAATGACCTCGCGCGGGTTTCATGAGAAAACGCTGAAAACAAAAAAGAAAAAAGCTGTCGACCAAGGAGGTTTACAGCAAACATTTTTGGTTCTGTACTGTAGCAGGACAAACGCTCATTTTCAATGAAAGTCGGGAGTTTTAAACAACTAAGCATTTGATGGTAACAACGGTTCATTTCAAGCATTCTAAGAATGACGATTTGGGAAAGTTTCCAATTCGTAAAGCACAAGTGGTGCTTCTACACGATATATTGGCCACTGCGCTCTAAAGGATTAATCTTAATTCACTGCGTGTGAAAATTAACTCTAAGGTACATCTTCAACTGAGTAAAAAAACGTCACTTGTGTGTGAAGCGTCAGGTCAGAAACGTTTACTTCGATTTCAAGTATCGAAAATGTACTTGATTTGAAATTTTCCTAGGTTTACTTTTTCAGTGGTGTAAAGGTTACCAATTACTTTGGGCTCAAGGACAAAGTTTGTTCTATGAGAAAACAAAAACAAGCTTTGACACAAAAAAAAAAAAAAAAAAAAAAAAAAAAAAACTCAGCCGGTAACGGTACCTCCGTGTTTGGAGCGCTGTACCCTGACGATTAACCCCGAGATTTCGGCCCGGGGATCGCTTATACCAACTGAGCCCAGCACCCCGCACACCCGAGTGAATATCCTGTCATCCCATGACAGTCAGTGAGGGAGAGATTTGTCGGCCCCTAAACCATTCGTGACAATCCCACTCCAAACGCGCAGCAACGTACCGGTCTTACCTATCGAACTATGGATGAAAAATTTCTATTTAAACATTATGTACTTTTTAGTCATTTTGTAATCCATGTGGTGCGCATTTACTACGTGCGCATGCGTATTGCCATTGCGCGCATGCGTATTGCCATTTTAGCTATTCTAAAGGGAATAGAGAAGCTGATGCATGCTCATGTATACTTAATAGGCAATTTTGGGGTGTTTTGCTTTGTAATTACTGCAGTGGGTACAATGTTTTGCCAGTAGGACTGGATGACTCGACGCTTATGCAAAATATAGATCAAATAAGAATTAGGCAAGGGTTCAAATAAACTGCTGATGTATATCTGGTGTATTAACCCTTTAAATTGCTACATCAAAAGTTAAATTTTCATTTGTTGTTCCCTACCGGCAATTGCTATAGATGTATGGGGAGAAGTTGTTAAAATATCAAGCAAATTAATCTTGTCTGATCCTGTCCTTAATTCTCGTCACCACTGTGTTTTATAAATATTACAACGAGAAATTCGATGCTGATCACTCCTAGGGTTTAAGGGGTTGAAGGTATGAAAACGGATACGTTACCCGTTAGCCCCTTGCGATGTCCATGAACTTCCAGGGAAGACTCTCTAGCTAGGTGAAGATCAGTTGCAATGACCTCGCGCGGGTTTCATGAGAAAACGCTGAAAACAAAAAAGAAAAAAGCTGTCGACCAAGGAGGTTTACAGCAAACATTTTTGGTTCTGTACTGTAGCAGGACAAACGCTCATTTTCAATGAAAGTCGGGAGTTTTAAACAACTAAGCATTTGATGGTAACAACGGTTCATTTCAAGCATTCTAAGAATGACGATTTGGGAAAGTTTCCAATTCGTAAAGCACAAGTGGTGCTTCTACACGATATATTGGCCACTGCGCTCTAAAGGATTAATCTTAATTCACTGCGTGTGAAAATTAACTCTAAGGTACATCTTCAACTGAGTAAAAAAACGTCACTTGTGTGTGAAGCGTCAGGTCAGAAACGTTTACTTCGATTTCAAGTATCGAAAATGTACTTGATTTGAAATTTTCCTAGGTTTACTTTTTCAGTGGTGTAAAGGTTACCAATTACTTTGGGCTCAAGGACAAAGTTTGTTCTATGAGAAAACAAAAACAAGCTTTGACACAAAAAAAAAAAAAAAAAAAAAAAAAAAAAAAAACTCAGCCGGTAACGGTACCTCCGTGTTTGGAGCGCTGTACCCTGACGATTAACCCCGAGATTTCGGCCCGGGGATCGCTTATACCAACTGAGCCCAGCACCCCGCACACCCGAGTGAATATCCTGTCATCCCATGACAGTCAGTGAGGGAGAGATTTGTCGGCCCCTAAACCATTCGTGACAATCCCACTCCAAACGCGCAGCAACGTACCGGTCTTACCTATCGAACTATGGATGAAAAATTTCTATTTAAACATTATGTACTTTTTAGTCATTTTGTAATCCATGTGGTGCGCATTTACTACGTGCGCATGCGTATTGCCATTGCGCGCATGCGTATTGCCATTTTAGCTATTCTAAAGGGAATAGAGAAGCTGATGCATGCTCATGTATACTTAATAGGCAATTTTGGGGTGTTTTGCTTTGTAATTACTGCAGTGGGTACAATGTTTTGCCAGTAGGACTGGATGACTCGACGCTTATGCAAAATATAGATCAAATAAGAATTAGGCAAGGGTTCAAATAAACTGCTGATGTATATCTGGTGTATTAACCCTTTAAATTGCTACATCAAAAGTTAAATTTTCATTTGTTGTTCCCTACCGGCAATTGCTATAGATGTATGGGGAGAAGTTGTTAAAATATCAAGCAAATTAATCTTGTCTGATCCTGTCCTTAATTCTCGTCACCACTGTGTTTTATAAATATTACAACGAGAAATTCGATGCTGATCACTCCTAGGGTTTAAGGGGTTGAAGGTATGAAAACGGATACGTTACCCGTTAGCCCCTTGCGATGTCCATGAACTTCCAGGGAAGACTCTCTAGCTAGGTGAAGATCAGTTGCAATGACCTCGCGCGGGTTTCATGAGAAAACGCTGAAAACAAAAAAGAAAAAAGCTGTCGACCAAGGAGGTTTACAGCAAACATTTTTGGTTCTGTACTGTAGCAGGACAAACGCTCATTTTCAATGAAAGTCGGGAGTTTTAAACAACTAAGCATTTGATGGTAACAACGGTTCATTTCAAGCATTCTAAGAATGACGATTTGGGAAAGTTTCCAATTCGTAAAGCACAAGTGGTGCTTCTACACGATATATTGGCCACTGCGCTCTAAAGGATTAATCTTAATTCACTGCGTGTGAAAATTAACTCTAAGGTACATCTTCAACTGAGTAAAAAAACGTCACTTGTGTGTGAAGCGTCAGGTCAGAAACGTTTACTTCGATTTCAAGTATCGAAAATGTACTTGATTTGAAATTTTCCTAGGTTTACTTTTTCAGTGGTGTAAAGGTTACCAATTACTTTGGGCTCAAGGACAAAGTTTGTTCTATGAGAAAACAAAAACAAGCTTTGACACAAAAAAAAAAAAAAAAAAAAAAAAAAAAAAAACTCAGCCGGTAACGGTACCTCCGTGTTTGGAGCGCTGTACCCTGACGATTAACCCCGAGATTTCGGCCCGGGGATCGCTTATACCAACTGAGCCCAGCACCCCGCACACCCGAGTGAATATCCTGTCATCCCATGACAGTCAGTGAGGGAGAGATTTGTCGGCCCCTAAACCATTCGTGACAATCCCACTCCAAACGCGCAGCAACGTACCAGTCTTACCTATCGAACTATGGATGAAAAATTTCTATTTAAACATTATGTACTTTTTAGTCATTTTGTAATCCATGTGGTGCGCATTTACTACGTGCGCATGCGTATTGCCATTGCGCGCATGCGTATTGCCATTTTAGCTATTCTAAAGGGAATAGAGAAGCTGATGCATGCTCATGTATACTTAATAGGCAATTTTGGGGTGTTTTGCTTTGTAATTACTGCAGTGGGTACAATGTTTTGCCAGTAGGACTGGATGACTCGACGCTTATGCAAAATATAGATCAAATAAGAATTAGGCAAGGGTTCAAATAAACTGCTGATGTATATCTGGTGTATTAACCCTTTAAATTGCTACATCAAAAGTTAAATTTTCATTTGTTGTTCCCTACCGGCAATTGCTATAGATGTATGGGGAGAAGTTGTTAAAATATCAAGCAAATTAATCTTGTCTGATCCTGTCCTTAATTCTCGTCACCACTGTGTTTTATAAATATTACAACGAGAAATTCGATGCTGATCACTCCTAGGGTTTAAGGGGTTGAAGGTATGAAAACGGATACGTTACCCGTTAGCCCCTTGCGATGTCCATGAACTTCCAGGGAAGACTCTCTAGCTAGGTGAAGATCAGTTGCAATGACCTCGCGCGGGTTTCATGAGAAAACGCTGAAAACAAAAAAGAAAAAAGCTGTCGACCAAGGAGGTTTACAGCAAACATTTTTGGTTCTGTACTGTAGCAGGACAAACGCTCATTTTCAATGAAAGTCGGGAGTTTTAAACAACTAAGCATTTGATGGTAACAACGGTTCATTTCAAGCATTCTAAGAATGACGATTTGGGAAAGTTTCCAATTCGTAAAGCACAAGTGGTGCTTCTACACGATATATTGGCCACTGCGCTCTAAAGGATTAATCTTAATTCACTGCGTGTGAAAATTAACTCTAAGGTACATCTTCAACTGAGTAAAAAAACGTCACTTGTGTGTGAAGCGTCAGGTCAGAAACGTTTACTTCGATTTCAAGTATCGAAAATGTACTTGATTTGAAATTTTCCTAGGTTTACTTTTTCAGTGGTGTAAAGGTTACCAATTACTTTGGGCTCAAGGACAAAGTTTGTTCTATGAGAAAACAAAAACAAGCTTTGACACAAAAAAAAAAAAAAAAAAAAAAAAAAAAAACTCAGCCGGTAACGGTACCTCCGTGTTTGGAGCGCTGTACCCTGACGATTAACCCCGAGATTTCGGCCCGGGGATCGCTTATACCAACTGAGCCCAGCACCCCGCACACCCGAGTGAATATCCTGTCATCCCATGACAGTCAGTGAGGGAGAGATTTGTCGGCCCCTAAACCATTCGTGACAATCCCACTCCAAACGCGCAGCAACGTACCGGTCTTACCTATCGAACTATGGATGAAAAATTTCTATTTAAACATTATGTACTTTTTAGTCATTTTGTAATCCATGTGGTGCGCATTTACTACGTGCGCATGCGTATTGCCATTGCGCGCATGCGTATTGCCATTTTAGCTATTCTAAAGGGAATAGAGAAGCTGATGCATGCTCATGTATACTTAATAGGCAATTTTGGGGTGTTTTGCTTTGTAATTACTGCAGTGGGTACAATGTTTTGCCAGTAGGACTGGATGACTCGACGCTTATGCAAAATATAGATCAAATAAGAATTAGGCAAGGGTTCAAATAAACTGCTGATGTATATCTGGTGTATTAACCCTTTAAATTGCTACATCAAAAGTTAAATTTTCATTTGTTGTTCCCTACCGGCAATTGCTATAGATGTATGGGGAGAAGTTGTTAAAATATCAAGCAAATTAATCTTGTCTGATCCTGTCCTTAATTCTCGTCACCACTGTGTTTTATAAATATTACAACGAGAAATTCGATGCTGATCACTCCTAGGGTTTAAGGGGTTGAAGGTATGAAAACGGATACGTTACCCGTTAGCCCCTTGCGATGTCCATGAACTTCCAGGGAAGACTCTCTAGCTAGGTGAAGATCAGTTGCAATGACCTCGCGCGGGTTTCATGAGAAAACGCTGAAAACAAAAAAGAAAAAAGCTGTCGACCAAGGAGGTTTACAGCAAACATTTTTGGTTCTGTACTGTAGCAGGACAAACGCTCATTTTCAATGAAAGTCGGGAGTTTTAAACAACTAAGCATTTGATGGTAACAACGGTTCATTTCAAGCATTCTAAGAATGACGATTTGGGAAAGTTTCCAATTCGTAAAGCACAAGTGGTGCTTCTACACGATATATTGGCCACTGCGCTCTAAAGGATTAATCTTAATTCACTGCGTGTGAAAATTAACTCTAAGGTACATCTTCAACTGAGTAAAAAAACGTCACTTGTGTGTGAAGCGTCAGGTCAGAAACGTTTACTTCGATTTCAAGTATCGAAAATGTACTTGATTTGAAATTTTCCTAGGTTTACTTTTTCAGTGGTGTAAAGGTTACCAATTACTTTGGGCTCAAGGACAAAGTTTGTTCTATGAGAAAACAAAAACAAGCTTTGACACAAAAAAAAAAAAAAAAAAAAAAAAAAAAAAAAAAAAAAAAAAAACTCAGCCGGTAACGGTACCTCCGTGTTTGGAGCGCTGTACCCTGACGATTAACCCCGAGATTTCGGCCCGGGGATCGCTTATACCAACTGAGCCCAGCACCCCGCACACCCGAGTGAATATCCTGTCATCCCATGACAGTCAGTGAGGGAGAGATTTGTCGGCCCCTAAACCATTCGTGACAATCCCACTCCAAACGCGCAGCAACGTACCGGTCTTACCTATCGAACTATGGATGAAAAATTTCTATTTAAACATTATGTACTTTTTAGTCATTTTGTAATCCATGTGGTGCGCATTTACTACGTGCGCATGCGTATTGCCATTGCGCGCATGCGTATTGCCATTTTAGCTATTCTAAAGGGAATAGAGAAGCTGATGCATGCTCATGTATACTTAATAGGCAATTTTGGGGTGTTTTGCTTTGTAATTACTGCAGTGGGTACAATGTTTTGCCAGTAGGACTGGATGACTCGACGCTTATGCAAAATATAGATCAAATAAGAATTAGGCAAGGGTTCAAATAAACTGCTGATGTATATCTGGTGTATTAACCCTTTAAATTGCTACATCAAAAGTTAAATTTTCATTTGTTGTTCCCTACCGGCAATTGCTATAGATGTATGGGGAGAAGTTGTTAAAATATCAAGCAAATTAATCTTGTCTGATCCTGTCCTTAATTCTCGTCACCACTGTGTTTTATAAATATTACAACGAGAAATTCGATGCTGATCACTCCTAGGGTTTAAGGGGTTGAAGGTATGAAAACGGATACGTTACCCGTTAGCCCCTTGCGATGTCCATGAACTTCCAGGGAAGACTCTCTAGCTAGGTGAAGATCAGTTGCAATGACCTCGCGCGGGTTTCATGAGAAAACGCTGAAAACAAAAAAGAAAAAAGCTGTCGACCAAGGAGGTTTACAGCAAACATTTTTGGTTCTGTACTGTAGCAGGACAAACGCTCATTTTCAATGAAAGTCGGGAGTTTTAAACAACTAAGCATTTGATGGTAACAACGGTTCATTTCAAGCATTCTAAGAATGACGATTTGGGAAAGTTTCCAATTCGTAAAGCACAAGTGGTGCTTCTACACGATATATTGGCCACTGCGCTCTAAAGGATTAATCTTAATTCACTGCGTGTGAAAATTAACTCTAAGGTACATCTTCAACTGAGTAAAAAAACGTCACTTGTGTGTGAAGCGTCAGGTCAGAAACGTTTACTTCGATTTCAAGTATCGAAAATGTACTTGATTTGAAATTTTCCTAGGTTTACTTTTTCAGTGGTGTAAAGGTTACCAATTACTTTGGGCTCAAGGACAAAGTTTGTTCTATGAGAAAACAAAAACAAGCTTTGACACAAAAAAAAAAAAAAAAAAAAAAAAAAAAAAAAAAAAAAAACTCAGCCGGTAACGGTACCTCCGTGTTTGGAGCGCTGTACCCTGACGATTAACCCCGAGATTTCGGCCCGGGGATCGCTTATACCAACTGAGCCCAGCACCCCGCACACCCGAGTGAATATCCTGTCATCCCATGACAGTCAGTGAGGGAGAGATTTGTCGGCCCCTAAACCATTCGTGACAATCCCACTCCAAACGCGCAGCAACGTACCGGTCTTACCTATCGAACTATGGATGAAAAATTTCTATTTAAACATTATGTACTTTTTAGTCATTTTGTAATCCATGTGGTGCGCATTTACTACGTGCGCATGCGTATTGCCATTGCGCGCATGCGTATTGCCATTTTAGCTATTCTAAAGGGAATAGAGAAGCTGATGCATGCTCATGTATACTTAATAGGCAATTTTGGGGTGTTTTGCTTTGTAATTACTGCAGTGGGTACAATGTTTTGCCAGTAGGACTGGATGACTCGACGCTTATGCAAAATATAGATCAAATAAGAATTAGGCAAGGGTTCAAATAAACTGCTGATGTATATCTGGTGTATTAACCCTTTAAATTGCTACATCAAAAGTTAAATTTTCATTTGTTGTTCCCTACCGGCAATTGCTATAGATGTATGGGGAGAAGTTGTTAAAATATCAAGCAAATTAATCTTGTCTGATCCTGTCCTTAATTCTCGTCACCACTGTGTTTTATAAATATTACAAGGAGAAATTCGATGCTGATCACTCCTAGGGTTTAAGGGGTTGAAGGTATGAAAACGGATACGTTACCCGTTAGCCCCTTGCGATGTCCATGAACTTCCAGGGAAGACTCTCTAGCTAGGTGAAGATCAGTTGCAATGACCTCGCGCGGGTTTCATGAGAAAACGCTGAAAACAAAAAAGAAAAAAGCTGTCGACCAAGGAGGTTTACAGCAAACATTTTTGGTTCTGTACTGTAGCAGGACAAACGCTCATTTTCAATGAAAGTCGGGAGTTTTAAACAACTAAGCATTTGATGGTAACAACGGTTCATTTCAAGCATTCTAAGAATGACGATTTGGGAAAGTTTCCAATTCGTAAAGCACAAGTGGTGCTTCTACACGATATATTGGCCACTGCGCTCTAAAGGATTAATCTTAATTCACTGCGTGTGAAAATTAACTCTAAGGTACATCTTCAACTGAGTAAAAAAACGTCACTTGTGTGTGAAGCGTCAGGTCAGAAACGTTTACTTCGATTTCAAGTATCGAAAATGTACTTGATTTGAAATTTTCCTAGGTTTACTTTTTCAGTGGTGTAAAGGTTACCAATTACTTTGGGCTCAAGGACAAAGTTTGTTCTATGAGAAAACAAAAACAAGCTTTGACACAAAAAAAAAAAAAAAAAAAAAAAAAAAAAAAAAAAAAAAACTCAGCCGGTAACGGTACCTCCGTGTTTGGAGCGCTGTACCCTGACGATTAACCCCGAGATTTCGGCCCGGGGATCGCTTATACCAACTGAGCCCAGCACCCCGCACACCCGAGTGAATATCCTGTCATCCCATGACAGTCAGTGAGGGAGAGATTTGTCGGCCCCTAAACCATTCGTGACAATCCCACTCCAAACGCGCAGCAACGTACCGGTCTTACCTATCGAACTATGGATGAAAAATTTCTATTTAAACATTATGTACTTTTTAGTCATTTTGTAATCCATGTGGTGCGCATTTACTACGTGCGCATGCGTATTGCCATTGCGCGCATGCGTATTGCCATTTTAGCTATTCTAAAGGGAATAGAGAAGCTGATGCATGCTCATGTATACTTAATAGGCAATTTTGGGGTGTTTTGCTTTGTAATTACTGCAGTGGGTACAATGTTTTGCCAGTAGGACTGGATGACTCGACGCTTATGCAAAATATAGATCAAATAAGAATTAGGCAAGGGTTCAAATAAACTGCTGATGTATATCTGGTGTATTAACCCTTTAAATTGCTACATCAAAAGTTAAATTTTCATTTGTTGTTCCCTACCGGCAATTGCTATAGATGTATGGGGAGAAGTTGTTAAAATATCAAGCAAATTAATCTTGTCTGATCCTGTCCTTAATTCTCGTCACCACTGTGTTTTATAAATATTACAACGAGAAATTCGATGCTGATCACTCCTAGGGTTTAAGGGGTTGAAGGTATGAAAACGGATACGTTACCCGTTAGCCCCTTGCGATGTCCATGAACTTCCAGGGAAGACTCTCTAGCTAGGTGAAGATCAGTTGCAATGACCTCGCGCGGGTTTCATGAGAAAACGCTGAAAACAAAAAAGAAAAAAGCTGTCGACCAAGGAGGTTTACAGCAAACATTTTTGGTTCTGTACTGTAGCAGGACAAACGCTCATTTTCAATGAAAGTCGGGAGTTTTAAACAACTAAGCATTTGATGGTAACAACGGTTCATTTCAAGCATTCTAAGAATGACGATTTGGGAAAGTTTCCAATTCGTAAAGCACAAGTGGTGCTTCTACACGATATATTGGCCACTGCGCTCTAAAGGATTAATCTTAATTCACTGCGTGTGAAAATTAACTCTAAGGTACATCTTCAACTGAGTAAAAAAACGTCACTTGTGTGTGAAGCGTCAGGTCAGAAACGTTTACTTCGATTTCAAGTATCGAAAATGTACTTGATTTGAAATTTTCCTAGGTTTACTTTTTCAGTGGTGTAAAGGTTACCAATTACTTTGGGCTCAAGGACAAAGTTTGTTCTATGAGAAAACAAAAACAAGCTTTGACACAAAAAAAAAAAAAAAAAAAAAAAAAAAAAAAAAAAAAAAACTCAGCCGGTAACGGTACCTCCGTGTTTGGAGCGCTGTACCCTGACGATTAACCCCGAGATTTCGGCCCGGGGATCGCTTATACCAACTGAGCCCAGCACCCCGCACACCCGAGTGAATATCCTGTCATCCCATGACAGTCAGTGAGGGAGAGATTTGTCGGCCCCTAAACCATTCGTGACAATCCCACTCCAAACGCGCAGCAACGTACCGGTCTTACCTATCGAACTATGGATGAAAAATTTCTATTTAAACATTATGTACTTTTTAGTCATTTTGTAATCCATGTGGTGCGCATTTACTACGTGCGCATGCGTATTGCCATTGCGCGCATGCGTATTGCCATTTTAGCTATTCTAAAGGGAATAGAGAAGCTGATGCATGCTCATGTATACTTAATAGGCAATTTTGGGGTGTTTTGCTTTGTAATTACTGCAGTGGGTACAATGTTTTGCCAGTAGGACTGGATGACTCGACGCTTATGCAAAATATAGATCAAATAAGAATTAGGCAAGGGTTCAAATAAACTGCTGATGTATATCTGGTGTATTAACCCTTTAAATTGCTACATCAAAAGTTAAATTTTCATTTGTTGTTCCCTACCGGCAATTGCTATAGATGTATGGGGAGAAGTTGTTAAAATATCAAGCAAATTAATCTTGTCTGATCCTGTCCTTAATTCTCGTCACCACTGTGTTTTATAAATATTACAACGAGAAATTCGATGCTGATCACTCCTAGGGTTTAAGGGGTTGAAGGTATGAAAACGGATACGTTACCCGTTAGCCCCTTGCGATGTCCATGAACTTCCAGGGAAGACTCTCTAGCTAGGTGAAGATCAGTTGCAATGACCTCGCGCGGGTTTCATGAGAAAACGCTGAAAACAAAAAAGAAAAAAGCTGTCGACCAAGGAGGTTTACAGCAAACATTTTTGGTTCTGTACTGTAGCAGGACAAACGCTCATTTTCAATGAAAGTCGGGAGTTTTAAACAACTAAGCATTTGATGGTAACAACGGTTCATTTCAAGCATTCTAAGAATGACGATTTGGGAAAGTTTCCAATTCGTAAAGCACAAGTGGTGCTTCTACACGATATATTGGCCACTGCGCTCTAAAGGATTAATCTTAATTCACTGCGTGTGAAAATTAACTCTAAGGTACATCTTCAACTGAGTAAAAAAACGTCACTTGTGTGTGAAGCGTCAGGTCAGAAACGTTTACTTCGATTTCAAGTATCGAAAATGTACTTGATTTGAAATTTTCCTAGGTTTACTTTTTCAGTGGTGTAAAGGTTACCAATTACTTTGGGCTCAAGGACAAAGTTTGTTCTATGAGAAAACAAAAACAAGCTTTGACACAAAAAAAAAAAAAAAAAAAAAAAAAAAAAAAAAAAAAAAACTCAGCCGGTAACGGTACCTCCGTGTTTGGAGCGCTGTACCCTGACGATTAACCCCGAGATTTCGGCCCGGGGATCGCTTATACCAACTGAGCCCAGCACCCCGCACACCCGAGTGAATATCCTGTCATCCCATGACAGTCAGTGAGGGAGAGATTTGTCGGCCCCTAAACCATTCGTGACAATCCCACTCCAAACGCGCAGCAACGTACCGGTCTTACCTATCGAACTATGGATGAAAAATTTCTATTTAAACATTATGTACTTTTTAGTCATTTTGTAATCCATGTGGTGCGCATTTACTACGTGCGCATGCGTATTGCCATTGCGCGCATGCGTATTGCCATTTTAGCTATTCTAAAGGGAATAGAGAAGCTGATGCATGCTCATGTATACTTAATAGGCAATTTTGGGGTGTTTTGCTTTGTAATTACTGCAGTGGGTACAATGTTTTGCCAGTAGGACTGGATGACTCGACGCTTATGCAAAATATAGATCAAATAAGAATTAGGCAAGGGTTCAAATAAACTGCTGATGTATATCTGGTGTATTAACCCTTTAAATTGCTACATCAAAAGTTAAATTTTCATTTGTTGTTCCCTACCGGCAATTGCTATAGATGTATGGGGAGAAGTTGTTAAAATATCAAGCAAATTAATCTTGTCTGATCCTGTCCTTAATTCTCGTCACCACTGTGTTTTATAAATATTACAACGAGAAATTCGATGCTGATCACTCCTAGGGTTTAAGGGGTTGAAGGTATGAAAACGGATACGTTACCCGTTAGCCCCTTGCGATGTCCATGAACTTCCAGGGAAGACTCTCTAGCTAGGTGAAGATCAGTTGCAATGACCTCGCGCGGGTTTCATGAGAAAACGCTGAAAACAAAAAAGAAAAAAGCTGTCGACCAAGGAGGTTTACAGCAAACATTTTTGGTTCTGTACTGTAGCAGGACAAACGCTCATTTTCAATGAAAGTCGGGAGTTTTAAACAACTAAGCATTTGATGGTAACAACGGTTCATTTCAAGCATTCTAAGAATGACGATTTGGGAAAGTTTCCAATTCGTAAAGCACAAGTGGTGCTTCTACACGATATATTGGCCACTGCGCTCTAAAGGATTAATCTTAATTCACTGCGTGTGAAAATTAACTCTAAGGTACATCTTCAACTGAGTAAAAAAACGTCACTTGTGTGTGAAGCGTCAGGTCAGAAACGTTTACTTCGATTTCAAGTATCGAAAATGTACTTGATTTGAAATTTTCCTAGGTTTACTTTTTCAGTGGTGTAAAGGTTACCAATTACTTTGGGCTCAAGGACAAAGTTTGTTCTATGAGAAAACAAAAACAAGCTTTGACACAAAAAAAAAAAAAAAAAAAAAAAAAAAAAAAAAAAAAAACTCAGCCGGTAACGGTACCTCCGTGTTTGGAGCGCTGTACCCTGACGATTAACCCCGAGATTTCGGCCCGGGGATCGCTTATACCAACTGAGCCCAGCACCCCGCACACCCGAGTGAATATCCTGTCATCCCATGACAGTCAGTGAGGGAGAGATTTGTCGGCCCCTAAACCATTCGTGACAATCCCACTCCAAACGCGCAGCAACGTACCGGTCTTACCTATCGAACTATGGATGAAAAATTTCTATTTAAACATTATGTACTTTTTAGTCATTTTGTAATCCATGTGGTGCGCATTTACTACGTGCGCATGCGTATTGCCATTGCGCGCATGCGTATTGCCATTTTAGCTATTCTAAAGGGAATAGAGAAGCTGATGCATGCTCATGTATACTTAATAGGCAATTTTGGGGTGTTTTGCTTTGTAATTACTGCAGTGGGTACAATGTTTTGCCAGTAGGACTGGATGACTCGACGCTTATGCAAAATATAGATCAAATAAGAATTAGGCAAGGGTTCAAATAAACTGCTGATGTATATCTGGTGTATTAACCCTTTAAATTGCTACATCAAAAGTTAAATTTTCATTTGTTGTTCCCTACCGGCAATTGCTATAGATGTATGGGGAGAAGTTGTTAAAATATCAAGCAAATTAATCTTGTCTGATCCTGTCCTTAATTCTCGTCACCACTGTGTTTTATAAATATTACAACGAGAAATTCGATGCTGATCACTCCTAGGGTTTAAGGGGTTGAAGGTATGAAAACGGATACGTTACCCGTTAGCCCCTTGCGATGTCCATGAACTTCCAGGGAAGACTCTCTAGCTAGGTGAAGATCAGTTGCAATGACCTCGCGCGGGTTTCATGAGAAAACGCTGAAAACAAAAAAGAAAAAAGCTGTCGACCAAGGAGGTTTACAGCAAACATTTTTGGTTCTGTACTGTAGCAGGACAAACGCTCATTTTCAATGAAAGTCGGGAGTTTTAAACAACTAAGCATTTGATGGTAACAACGGTTCATTTCAAGCATTCTAAGAATGACGATTTGGGAAAGTTTCCAATTCGTAAAGCACAAGTGGTGCTTCTACACGATATATTGGCCACTGCGCTCTAAAGGATTAATCTTAATTCACTGCGTGTGAAAATTAACTCTAAGGTACATCTTCAACTGAGTAAAAAAACGTCACTTGTGTGTGAAGCGTCAGGTCAGAAACGTTTACTTCGATTTCAAGTATCGAAAATGTACTTGATTTGAAATTTTCCTAGGTTTACTTTTTCAGTGGTGTAAAGGTTACCAATTACTTTGGGCTCAAGGACAAAGTTTGTTCTATGAGAAAACAAAAACAAGCTTTGACACAAAAAAAAAAAAAAAAAAAAAAAAAAAAAAAAAAAAAAACTCAGCCGGTAACGGTACCTCCGTGTTTGGAGCGCTGTACCCTGACGATTAACCCCGAGATTTCGGCCCGGGGATCGCTTATACCAACTGAGCCCAGCACCCCGCACACCCGAGTGAATATCCTGTCATCCCATGACAGTCAGTGAGGGAGAGATTTGTCGGCCCCTAAACCATTCGTGACAATCCCACTCCAAACGCGCAGCAACGTACCGGTCTTACCTATCGAACTATGGATGAAAAATTTCTATTTAAACATTATGTACTTTTTAGTCATTTTGTAATCCATGTGGTGCGCATTTACTACGTGCGCATGCGTATTGCCATTGCGCGCATGCGTATTGCCATTTTAGCTATTCTAAAGGGAATAGAGAAGCTGATGCATGCTCATGTATACTTAATAGGCAATTTTGGGGTGTTTTGCTTTGTAATTACTGCAGTGGGTACAATGTTTTGCCAGTAGGACTGGATGACTCGACGCTTATGCAAAATATAGATCAAATAAGAATTAGGCAAGGGTTCAAATAAACTGCTGATGTATATCTGGTGTATTAACCCTTTAAATTGCTACATCAAAAGTTAAATTTTCATTTGTTGTTCCCTACCGGCAATTGCTATAGATGTATGGGGAGAAGTTGTTAAAATATCAAGCAAATTAATCTTGTCTGATCCTGTCCTTAATTCTCGTCACCACTGTGTTTTATAAATATTACAACGAGAAATTCGATGCTGATCACTCCTAGGGTTTAAGGGGTTGAAGGTATGAAAACGGATACGTTACCCGTTAGCCCCTTGCGATGTCCATGAACTTCCAGGGAAGACTCTCTAGCTAGGTGAAGATCAGTTGCAATGACCTCGCGCGGGTTTCATGAGAAAACGCTGAAAACAAAAAAGAAAAAAGCTGTCGACCAAGGAGGTTTACAGCAAACATTTTTGGTTCTGTACTGTAGCAGGACAAACGCTCATTTTCAATGAAAGTCGGGAGTTTTAAACAACTAAGCATTTGATGGTAACAACGGTTCATTTCAAGCATTCTAAGAATGACGATTTGGGAAAGTTTCCAATTCGTAAAGCACAAGTGGTGCTTCTACACGATATATTGGCCACTGCGCTCTAAAGGATTAATCTTAATTCACTGCGTGTGAAAATTAACTCTAAGGTACATCTTCAACTGAGTAAAAAAACGTCACTTGTGTGTGAAGCGTCAGGTCAGAAACGTTTACTTCGATTTCAAGTATCGAAAATGTACTTGATTTGAAATTTTCCTAGGTTTACTTTTTCAGTGGTGTAAAGGTTACCAATTACTTTGGGCTCAAGGACAAAGTTTGTTCTATGAGAAAACAAAAACAAGCTTTGACACAAAAAAAAAAAAAAAAAAAAAAAAAAAAAAAAAAAAAAACTCAGCCGGTAACGGTACCTCCGTGTTTGGAGCGCTGTACCCTGACGATTAACCCCGAGATTTCGGCCCGGGGATCGCTTATACCAACTGAGCCCAGCACCCCGCACACCCGAGTGAATATCCTGTCATCCCATGACAGTCAGTGAGGGAGAGATTTGTCGGCCCCTAAACCATTCGTGACAATCCCACTCCAAACGCGCAGCAACGTACCGGTCTTACCTATCGAACTATGGATGAAAAATTTCTATTTAAACATTATGTACTTTTTAGTCATTTTGTAATCCATGTGGTGCGCATTTACTACGTGCGCATGCGTATTGCCATTGCGCGCATGCGTATTGCCATTTTAGCTATTCTAAAGGGAATAGAGAAGCTGATGCATGCTCATGTATACTTAATAGGCAATTTTGGGGTGTTTTGCTTTGTAATTACTGCAGTGGGTACAATGTTTTGCCAGTAGGACTGGATGACTCGACGCTTATGCAAAATATAGATCAAATAAGAATTAGGCAAGGGTTCAAATAAACTGCTGATGTATATCTGGTGTATTAACCCTTTAAATTGCTACATCAAAAGTTAAATTTTCATTTGTTGTTCCCTACCGGCAATTGCTATAGATGTATGGGGAGAAGTTGTTAAAATATCAAGCAAATTAATCTTGTCTGATCCTGTCCTTAATTCTCGTCACCACTGTGTTTTATAAATATTACAACGAGAAATTCGATGCTGATCACTCCTAGGGTTTAAGGGGTTGAAGGTATGAAAACGGATACGTTACCCGTTAGCCCCTTGCGATGTCCATGAACTTCCAGGGAAGACTCTCTAGCTAGGTGAAGATCAGTTGCAATGACCTCGCGCGGGTTTCATGAGAAAACGCTGAAAACAAAAAAGAAAAAAGCTGTCGACCAAGGAGGTTTACAGCAAACATTTTTGGTTCTGTACTGTAGCAGGACAAACGCTCATTTTCAATGAAAGTCGGGAGTTTTAAACAACTAAGCATTTGATGGTAACAACGGTTCATTTCAAGCATTCTAAGAATGACGATTTGGGAAAGTTTCCAATTCGTAAAGCACAAGTGGTGCTTCTACACGATATATTGGCCACTGCGCTCTAAAGGATTAATCTTAATTCACTGCGTGTGAAAATTAACTCTAAGGTACATCTTCAACTGAGTAAAAAAACGTCACTTGTGTGTGAAGCGTCAGGTCAGAAACGTTTACTTCGATTTCAAGTATCGAAAATGTACTTGATTTGAAATTTTCCTAGGTTTACTTTTTCAGTGGTGTAAAGGTTACCAATTACTTTGGGCTCAAGGACAAAGTTTGTTCTATGAGAAAACAAAAACAAGCTTTGACACAAAAAAAAAAAAAAAAAAAAAAAAAAAAAAAAAAAAAAACTCAGCCGGTAACGGTACCTCCGTGTTTGGAGCGCTGTACCCTGACGATTAACCCCGAGATTTCGGCCCGGGGATCGCTTATACCAACTGAGCCCAGCACCCCGCACACCCGAGTGAATATCCTGTCATCCCATGACAGTCAGTGAGGGAGAGATTTGTCGGCCCCTAAACCATTCGTGACAATCCCACTCCAAACGCGCAGCAACGTACCGGTCTTACCTATCGAACTATGGATGAAAAATTTCTATTTAAACATTATGTACTTTTTAGTCATTTTGTAATCCATGTGGTGCGCATTTACTACGTGCGCATGCGTATTGCCATTGCGCGCATGCGTATTGCCATTTTAGCTATTCTAAAGGGAATAGAGAAGCTGATGCATGCTCATGTATACTTAATAGGCAATTTTGGGGTGTTTTGCTTTGTAATTACTGCAGTGGGTACAATGTTTTGCCAGTAGGACTGGATGACTCGACGCTTATGCAAAATATAGATCAAATAAGAATTAGGCAAGGGTTCAAATAAACTGCTGATGTATATCTGGTGTATTAACCCTTTAAATTGCTACATCAAAAGTTAAATTTTCATTTGTTGTTCCCTACCGGCAATTGCTATAGATGTATGGGGAGAAGTTGTTAAAATATCAAGCAAATTAATCTTGTCTGATCCTGTCCTTAATTCTCGTCACCACTGTGTTTTATAAATATTACAACGAGAAATTCGATGCTGATCACTCCTAGGGTTTAAGGGGTTGAAGGTATGAAAACGGATACGTTACCCGTTAGCCCCTTGCGATGTCCATGAACTTCCAGGGAAGACTCTCTAGCTAGGTGAAGATCAGTTGCAATGACCTCGCGCGGGTTTCATGAGAAAACGCTGAAAACAAAAAAGAAAAAAGCTGTCGACCAAGGAGGTTTACAGCAAACATTTTTGGTTCTGTACTGTAGCAGGACAAACGCTCATTTTCAATGAAAGTCGGGAGTTTTAAACAACTAAGCATTTGATGGTAACAACGGTTCATTTCAAGCATTCTAAGAATGACGATTTGGGAAAGTTTCCAATTCGTAAAGCACAAGTGGTGCTTCTACACGATATATTGGCCACTGCGCTCTAAAGGATTAATCTTAATTCACTGCGTGTGAAAATTAACTCTAAGGTACATCTTCAACTGAGTAAAAAAACGTCACTTGTGTGTGAAGCGTCAGGTCAGAAACGTTTACTTCGATTTCAAGTATCGAAAATGTACTTGATTTGAAATTTTCCTAGGTTTACTTTTTCAGTGGTGTAAAGGTTACCAATTACTTTGGGCTCAAGGACAAAGTTTGTTCTATGAGAAAACAAAAACAAGCTTTGACACAAAAAAAAAAAAAAAAAAAAAAAAAAAAAAAAAAAAAAACTCAGCCGGTAACGGTACCTCCGTGTTTGGAGCGCTGTACCCTGACGATTAACCCCGAGATTTCGGCCCGGGGATCGCTTATACCAACTGAGCCCAGCACCCCGCACACCCGAGTGAATATCCTGTCATCCCATGACAGTCAGTGAGGGAGAGATTTGTCGGCCCCTAAACCATTCGTGACAATCCCACTCCAAACGCGCAGCAACGTACCGGTCTTACCTATCGAACTATGGATGAAAAATTTCTATTTAAACATTATGTACTTTTTAGTCATTTTGTAATCCATGTGGTGCGCATTTACTACGTGCGCATGCGTATTGCCATTGC